>RJWJ010006799.1:0-60615 GCA_004363605.1 Indri indri | reverse complement strand
TCCCCTCTGGTGGCTAGGAAGTTCCTTGTTTTCAAGGGTACCATGGAGCTGGGCAGAGGGGATCAGGATAGAACAAGTTAAAATACCACAAATCTTGCGGTTCTTACAGAGGTTCAGCAGCTTTTCTTGAATTAATGCTCTTTAGATTATTGTAAACTTTTGGTTAATTTCCACAGTTTTAAAAAAGCTGACTATGATAATTTTCCAAGTATTTTCATTATTGTCATGGAGGAGTGAACTTAACTTGGCTATATTAGAAGTCCTGCTTCCCCTCTAAGATTTTATAACAGTATTTCTTATGGTTGTCTCAAAGATACTTGGCAAGTCATCTTACAAACCACCAACATTAACCTCTTAAAAAAATTTAAAAATTACTCAACTTGGCTAACAATATAAATGCAAATTAATTCAACAATTACCAAAGAAATTAAATATAAAAGAAATTTTGAAATTGCAATGTTGAAATTACCAGTCATACCTCTCCAAACTTTTTCTGTATTACTAACCATCCTGGGCTTATCTTAAATACTTCTCAGAAGACTCACTTGTTCTATATCAGGACAGACAAACTATGGCCCATGGTCTGTTTTTGTACTATCTGCGGGTCTTTGCATTTTTAAAAGGTTGTAAAAATATAGAAATAAAAGATGATGAAGATGCAACAGAGTGTATATGGCCCTTGAAGCTTAGAATATTTACTCCCTGGCTCTTTACAGAAAACATATATATTTGACACACTTGTTAACTCTTTCTATCTAGTACACTGTAAACCACTTGGAAATTAAACCTCATTATATGTTCTCTCTCAACTTGAAACAGGTGCCCCTCTGTTAAGGCTTCAATAACTAAGATATACACAGACTGTCCTAGTCAACTGTATTTGTATCCTCTTTCTTATTCTCCTGACAATTATATATACTGGCAAAATGTCTTCAAAATGATATTTAAGGAAAATATCAAATGTTATCAAATTCGTCTAGCTTTCCAAAGATCCTCAAAATCTTTCTGCACCTCTCATTCCCTCCCCTCACCCCACATTGCACATCTGGAAAAAAAAAAAAGAGATGGTGTAATCATGCCGATATTCTAATGCATGAAGTGCTTATCGTAAGTCCTAAGTTGTGACGAAAAGTACGTGCCCTGGACCCCTGCATCCTACCTCTATCAATCTCACCTTCGAAAGCCACCCAGCCTTATACTGTACTGAAACAAAGAGCATAGACACCAGCACTCCCAACTTTTTTTATCTCCACTTTACCATTTCTCTAAGCATTTCTCTCTATGGTAATCTTGTTTTTCTACGATCTATTATCTCAGAAGAGGAATTATTCCTCTTTTCCACAGTTACCTCCTCAAATTTGTGCCTTTAATTCTACCCCTCCCGAATACGCCAAGATTTTGCTCCATTGATTATTCCCTCTCTTGGAACTTCATGCTCACCCTCTCACCTTGATCCTTCCCTTCAGCCTTTACTTCTCCTAGACCTTAAAACACTTCCCTTCAAACTGTGAGATATGCACCCCATCTCTCTCTTTCCCATCAAATGGCAAGATTCTTGGCCAACTTCTTTATTCCAAGTTCTCATAAATCTTTAAAATGACCAAGGACCTTTCAGTTAGCACAATCGATGGCCTTCAATTCTTACACTTTTCAGTCTTTCTGCAGCATTTGGTCAGATTCTTAGATTTCTTCCCCTTTCTTTCATCTTCCATCACACTAACTCTCTCAGTTCTATTTTTCTGACCACTCTGATTTTATATGCCTATTTGGTTTTTCCTTTTTCTCTCATCCTTAAAACCAAATTTTAAGTCTTCCCCAAACATCTTTACTTTGCACACTTTTCTCTCTTCACATTGGTATCCCTTGGCAATCACACTCAATCTTAAAGTTTCCACTATCACTTCTACAACACAATAACTCCCAAATCTATAACCTTCATTCCTGAACTTTCTCCCTCTCTGCTCCCCCACCCCTCGTCTTCCACCATACCACCCACCTGTCAGTCTGTCTCCATCAACTCTCACCTTGTCTTCTGCTCTCCATTCCTGCTGTGGCTACCCTCCTTAAGACCATTAGTGCCTGGATTCTGGTAATAGTTTTCCAACTCTTCTTTCTGCTACCTTTCTCAGTCTACCTCCAGTCCATGTTACATACCGCTGACAAGTTAATCTCTCCAAAGCACAGTTCTGATCATGTCACTCTCCTACTTGAAAATCATTCGGTGCCAACACTGGGAATATACTAAATGCCACTGAATTGTTCACTTTAAAATGGTTAATTTTATGTTATATGATTTCGTCTCATTAAAAAAAAATTTTAAGGAAAAGGAGGAATCAGTGCCTTCCTACAAAATTGAGCTCAAATGCCTTACACCTAGCCTTGAATCACTCTCCACAGCTGGTCCCAATCAACCTTCTCAACTTACTTCCTCCTTTTCAGTATGCTTCATTTCAGCCTAACTTTGCTTTCATGTGTTCTTACTTCCGTAACTTCAATCATGCTGTTCTATCAGCCTCTAATACTTATTGTTCTCAGCTACACACATCCAAATATTAGCCTCTGTCACAATTCGAATCCCTTTTTCTAGAATTCTTCCCTGATCTCATTTCCCACCCTAAAGCATTTGTTCACTCTTCTGAACTTCCATAACACAATATTGTCAGTCATTATTTCACCCAAGACTCCAGTGCCTCCAATGTGCCAGCCCTCAGTGCCCTGGAGCTTGTGTTTGGGATGGCGTTTCCAAGGCCATGTTGATTCTGGATATGGGATACAGTAGGCATAATTAGACATGTCATAAAATCTAAATGTGAACTCCCATTATTTCTCAAGTGTTGTTAGCACTTCAAGTGTGGGGACTCATTCTACTTTGACATCAGCAGTCAACTCACGGTGCAGAAGAAATTACAATAACTTACATTAAGAGACATTTATCTATGTTTCGGTTTTTTATCAGTAGCCAGTCTGACCAAGGACAAGGCTCAAAACTGATTTTATTACAATAGCAACATTTAAGTTCCCTCTTAAACTACAGAAAATGAGAGATGGAAGTGGAAGAAGAGAAACCTTTCAAGTGCTTAAATAAGAAAATCCCCCAGTTTGGAAGTAAATGGATACCAGTAAATTGGTATGGATACCACAGGGAAATAAACGGCCTGCTTTGATCCTATTTCCACTATTAATGATCTCAACTAATTGAAAAACAACACTGCCTTTATTTTTCATTATTTAATGTCCTGAGGAACATAATGTCTGTTCCTCAAGAGCTGACCAATTATTTTTACAAACCGTGATTACTGGCGGCCCAGATTAAGATAACATTGTTGTTGACATACAGGTGACCACTAAGTCAGAAAATACTGACAAAATGTTTTGAATAAGAACTAAGGGGGCTGGCGATTCTTGTCAGCGATTCTCCAGAACTCAGACGTTGCCATTTTTGCTGCTAGGCACCCACAAACCCTTGCCTGTTAAATTGATCTCCTTCGAGACTGAAAACCACTTCAAACTTTGAGGCTCAGACTAAAGAGCCTGTGGGTCCCCGTGGCCCCAAGGTGACAGCTGTTGCCCTCGGGCTCCCTTTAAGGGCTCTCCCCGCCTGCTCTGCTCACCAATGCCGAAAATGCTCCTGTTGGAGAACCGACGCGTCTGCAACACGTGCACCTTTTCGCGGAGCCGCTGCAGAAGAGAGTGGAGGAACTGGAAGCGTCCAAGAAAAGGAGTCCTGGCGACCACTTCCAGGTGCAAGCAATTTTGCCCGTGCAGATTTCGGATCCTCCGCGGCGAATAGTCCCGGGCTCCACCGGGCAGGTTCCCGCCGCCTACCGGCGCAGGCTGCTGCTGCAGCAGCTCCGGCTTTTCCACCTCCTTCTGCGACTCCTCCTCCATCTCCGGCTCCCCGGCTCCAGCGGGCCGGCGCCGCCGCTTGGACTGCATGGAGCGGGAAGATTGGCACGGCTCTGGCGCCGTTCCTCTGAGCTTACTCCTCGTTTGCCCGACCATTTTCTCATAGTCCCCGTTCGGATGGAGCTGGGTTACTCTCCTGCGCGGCCCAGCCGAGTCGGGCGAGGTCCGGAGAGGCCGGGCTCACCTCACAGCCTCAACGACTAGTCCCTGCCGCCGTTGAGGGCCGCCGGGTCGTCATGGCAACCGCGGAACGCGGCGAGGGAGTTTGCTGTCGGCGCTGCCGCGCGCGCAACCCCTGCGCGCCACCACACGCGCCCTCCCCGGCGCGCGCGCAGCTCTCTGCTTGCAGTCCGGGTCTGTGCCCTGCCTCGGGCCATAACCCTGCGGGCGGCCACTTCTGAAGAGCTTCCTGCCCTTTAATTCCTTTTTTCGAATTCAGACTTAGCTTTGACTATTTTACTAAAAGGTTACACATTAATTAAGGAGGTTATCAAAGGGGAAGGAGAGCTCCGCTAAAATAAATGACTGTAGAAAGAGAGCGAGTAAAGCCAATGAACACGCCGGCGCTCCTGTGGTGCGCCCGGCTCCTAAGGAACTCTCTCCTCTCCTGCGAACACGCTGTAGTGGGCATTCAGTGCCCATCTCTGACACCGAGCGAATGGCCCAAGGACACGGACAACACGTGGCAGAGCAAGTGTGAGTCCGCTGGGTCTGACCACAAAGCCTCAGATTGACGCGCGCTCGGTGGCACGGCGGTTTCCCAGTTCAGGAAAGTAAACCGATCTGTTCCAACATGGTTCCTCAGAATTCCTCAGCCTTCGGAGCGTTGAGCTCGGCGATTTTAGCACTCTCCTAAACCAGACACCCTTCAGGACCAACTAAGAGAGTAGCGCTTAGTTTCCTAGTCGCTACGCAACCCAACAGGAAGCCACAGCGGCTGGCACAGATGGACAGGGGCCAGTGACGTTTTCCGTGTCCTCTGTCACAGGCTATACCGCCGGTGTCCACACGGCTTCACCTCCCATCTGTTTCATGATGGGTCAGATGTGAACTCCGTAATCCCCATTTTCCCGTCTAAACTATGGCCTATTGAGGCCAGGTTAATTTTCCTGATGCAACACAACTCAAAAATGTTCATAGCTCCCTAAAGCCCACAAATAAAGTGAAAACTCCTTGGCTTGCTCATCAATGCCCTCAATAATCTGCCCCAATCTACATTTTCCACTTTAATTTCCCACTTTCCTGGACATAAATCTTCCATCTCAGTCATTCTGAGTGAGGTCTGCAAGATGAGACTCCATGATTACTGTATTCCTTTACTCATACTGAAAAGCCATCCTGTACCTTTTTCACCCTTTTGTCCCTATCTCAACCCTATCACCTTCCAAGCCCCAGCCCGTTTCTCCAGCCTAAATTAATTATACCTTCTCTGAAAGACAGCACTTATTGACAGTACTATTCATCTTGTTACTCATTTAAATTTAGTAAGTACCATTGCTGTTTATTTGTTTTGTAAGATTTTTTTCTCAAGAAGCATTTCTATATTCCTGGCATTGTGTTTGGTGCTTAAAATGTTTCCTCACTTAATTTATACAATAACTATGTGCAAATTAAAAAATTGAGGATCAAGAATGTAATTTGCCCAAGTTTTAACAGCTAATAAATTCTATCCGTTCAATACTGAAGAGAGATACAAGGAATTTATGGGTGGCTGATAAAAATAAATTCTTGGATGAATATACAAACTCAAAATAAAACAATTTATTTTTTAACGTGAGTATTTTAATGCTTTTTTTTTTTGGAACACTAAGTGAAATGCAATGATTATGTTTCTCTTTTTGGTCAATTTGTTTTTTTCTGGAGTTTTCAGTTACCTTTCGGGTCACTCAATAAAACATGTTCTTACCTGTGGTCTAGCCATTGAAAGCACAAATCTGGTCATTTTTGCCATTTAAAAATTAATCTTTTTAGAAGAATGTTCATTGTACTATTATTTGTATCAGTGAAAAAATAGAAATTGTCTCAATGTCAAACATTAAGTTATGAAACATTCATATAGTGAAGCACTATAGCACTAAAGTCATTTTGAATGATTATTTAATGATATAGGGAAACAGTCATGATATAGTGTTAAAGGAAAAAGAGGCAGGATCTATTTTATGATTCAGATATATAGTAAACACATTAACTATCTGCCATGTGCCTCTCTAAATTTTTTACATAGAGAACTCATGTAGGAAGATTACTGGTGAGTGACACTGAACTGGTAATTTATTCATTCTAGGATTAATTTCCTCATCTGAAAAATGAGGAAAGTTGTATGTGTCTTACTGGATGGTATGATTGAATGAAGTAATGTTTGTAAGGAACCTAAAACATAGCACATGCTTAATAAGCAAATGTTCCTTTATCAATTTCTATTAATAGATTGGCCATCCTATGGTGCACTAGTGAGTATTAATACTTTCAATTAATATTTTGCTCACCTGGATTTTTTATAATCCAGTTATATGTTAGTTCTATTATTGAACTATGTTAGTTCTATTATTGAATACATGTTCTAGATTCATTAGTTAACTGAGAAAACTGAGAGAGAGTTGTGTAAATAATTATACATTCTCTTACCAGGAGAGATTTGTGCATGAGAGGGAAATCATGACAGTTTTATTCACAATTGAATAGAATCATGGATGTTTTCATCTTTTTATGACTTCACTAACAGTTGTCACTTATTTTGACTTAGTTATTTTTACCAGTTATTAGAGTCGCATTTTAGCTACATGCTAATTAACGACAATAGCTTAAACCAGTATGCCTGATACTTATTCTACGAATCAACAATTAAAATAGCACATTACAACTTGATATAATGCAATATATTCTTGCATTATCTTATCCTCTTTGAAATGAAGTTGCTTCACGATTTAGCAAATTTTTTTTATTACCTAGAAATTTCTGATCCAGTCATATACATCTAAAACTTGCCTCTGTTTTCCCTTTGTTTTTTAGTAAAGCAATGGATTATGAAAAATGCAATTAAACTGCATAACCAGCAGATGGCAATAATGACCTGTAAATCAAAATTTTTTAAATTTTTTACGCAGTTTTAAATTCATTTTTAATACGCAAAAATCACTGGTGTTCTTATAAATCAGTTTACTAAATACGGAATATAGGGAAATTTTAAATGTAATCTCACATAAAAATAATTACATATTTCATATATCAAAATAATTAAGATACTCATCATGGCCAATATTTAGTTTTCCAAATAATAATGACTTTCCTTTAATTGAAACAGATAATTTGTTATCCAATTTAAATGTTTTAACTTTGCACAGATACCCAAATATAATAAATTTAAGTGGATAGCTAAGTTACATCTATATCTAGTCTGGTCATGTAGACCAAGATAGAAGTAGTTCAGTGAATACCATTTTGAAAATATTATAAATTTTTCAACTTATAATTTACTAATTTAAAATATTAATTTCACCTTAATTGAAACTCCTCTCCATAAAAGATAGGTTTTTATTTGTGCTGTTTTAGTTTCTTATACATTAAGGTAGTTCTTCCCCTTTTACAATGCAAGAAGTTGGAATTGGCATCAAAGTGTTTGTCTCCAGTCTGTCAGTATTAGTTATTCTCAAACATGGTGGCAAATTTCTTAGGATTTCATAATTACATTAACTAGAATTGAACCACATTTCAAATCTTTTAGAGCAATTTTATTTAGTAATTTTATTCATTTTAATTATATTTCTGTAAGACTTTTCCTATAAATTCAAAGATGAAATAAATCTTTTTGTTTATATATCTCTATTTTGTTTTCAAAATAATCATAGGTATATACCTCTTGGAGGCTATTAATATTTATTTTCTAGGTAATTTCAAATTGGTCTGTGTGTATATGTTAAATATAATTTCAAATTCTTCTTCCGCAAGTTGCCTACACTAAAAAAGTGTCTTTCCACGTGAATATTTTATAAAACAACTGTTTCAATCTAAAACCATTACATTTCTTAGATTGATTCGTTTTTAAATAGTAAATTTACCACTATTGAATTACTTTATGGAGCCTTTTAAAATTCTTGTTGGATACAGGTGCGTCTTCAAAGAAGAAAATGCAAAGGCATCAAGTTGCAGTGAAGGACACAGCAAGTTTAAATGTAAGTGCAACTGTATGTGACATTTTGCACAACACTGTCTTTTGGACCACAGGAGAAAATGTGTCTGCGATAACGAGTTGGAATTTCTAAGAGTTCCAGTCTACTTTGTGTTTCTATGAGGGGACTATTCCTACCCTCTTCCCCAAATCAAAAAACTAGAGCTCTGTAAGCTACTCATACTCTGATCATGAATTAATTGGGAGAATTCCTTTACCTGTGCCTCCCCTGCCCCCTGGCCCCACAGTGGAGAGACTTCACAATTGCATAGTATGTGCACACTGATTTGAACAGAAGGGCACTCAGTAATCAGTATTAAATGACTTAACCAACATTTACACAACCACACTTACATACATATACCACACCTCAAAAATCCATTTTTCTATAAACCCTATGATAATATACCATGTAAAAATTCCATCATATTGAGATTGTTTTTATCTTCTACCAGAGTAACTTATATAAGAATTATGACATTCGGTATTAATAAACAAAAGCTTCTAGTGTATTAAAAAATGAATTTTAGAATATTTATGGGCAGATTAATGCAAAAAGAGCAACGATACATAATGAATCTGTGCTATGTTTTATATAACGTAATATTTTAGATTGATTTAATTTTGATTATGATGTAGTGGTCTAGAAATATCACTAGTCTGGGCCCAGTATGCTTTGAGCAATTTACTTTTCTAGTTCTGATTTCCTCAACTATTAAATAAAGACTTTGGACTACAAGGCCTTATTAAGGTTGATAGAACTTGCTGGATTCTAGCTGGTATTTGCACACATGCTTAGGTAGCTGGAAAGATGTATCTGTTGAGTCACACAGTGCCCTATCCTAAGCTCTCTTCTTACCAGTGCTTCCCTTCCCCCCTACTCTGTCTCCTGCCGTGTGTTCAGACTCCACCCTGAGGGTCTTACCCTGCAGTCTACCTGTAGTTTGTCCTACATCCTGTCCTCCAGTTGCCACACTTGTCACTGCCCACCCAGATAAGCTAAGCCCATCTCTCTTTCTTTAGCCCAGCCCCAGTCGGGTGTTCCCCCATCCCTGGCCTCTGTTCCTCTGGCTCCTTCCTGTCTCCACTGGCTATCCAGACTTCATTGTACCTATTTTCTAATGACCTCTGCCTGCTAGCAGGATAAATGGCAACCAGAATATAAAGAGGAGGGGAAAACTTCCCTAAATAAGTAATAAATGTTTACATCAAGATCACTAGACTTGTTTTGGGCAGCAGAGTCTTGCTTCCACGTAGATATGGACCCATCCTCCACAAGATAAATATGGAACTTTAAAATGCTCTCCTCATCTTTGCTACAATCTGTTGAAACTCGTTTTGAGATACATACCAGCGACAATTTATAATCCATTGAGAAAAAAGGGTTGTTATGCAGCATTTATATTTTCTAATTAAGTCTGTGTACCTGAGTTTAGAAAAGACAAGGTAGGGGTTTTTAAAAAAAATTCTTAAAATATAGAAATATTAGTTTAAAGGGCTAGCACAGTGTCTTAGTTATGAGTATAGACAGGATTTAAACCCTGACTATATCATTTACAGGTTGAGTATCCTTTATCCAAAATGCTTGGGACCAGAAGTATTTCAGATTTGGGATTTTTCCAGATTTTGGAATATCTGCATATATATAATGAGATATCTTGGGGTTGGGACCCAAATCTAAACACGAAATTCACTTGTATTCATACATACCTTATAGCCTGAAAGTAATTTCATACAATATTTTTAATAATTTTGCAAATGAAACAAAGTTTGTGTACATCGAACCATCACTGAACTGAGACCTAGTACATGAAATCAGGTATGGAATTTTCCACTTGTGGCATCCTGTCAAAACTCAAAACATTTCAGATTTTGGATTTTCAGGTTAGGAATGCTCAACCTGTACTGTTTAGGTCTCTGAGCATTTAAACTTTCTCTAAACCTCGATTTTCTCATAACTCAAATGGGAATAATAACGGTACTGACCTCATAGAGTTGTCGCAAAGATTAAGGTAATCTATATAAAATGCATAGATATAGTAAATGTATTATAAAATTGCTATATATAGCAATTATCCTCACCATATTAAGGCTGAGAATGGAGAAGGGGTTATTCACATCATTTTTTTCTTTTCTAGGGAGTCCCAAGAACTAGCTCTAATTCTTCCTGGGAGGGTGGAAAGAAAGGTTAAAAATTAATATAAAATGAGGACCTAAAACCCACACAATGCTATGAAATAGGCAGTATTATCTTTTTACAGATTAAAAAAAATGAGGCAGGATTAGATTCTAGACAGCCCACCCTTCAGGAACACACCAGATTTACACCCCTGGATGTCTTCAAAGCTAACAAGATGGGCCCTAAAGAATGGAAATAAAAGATCTGATGGATAGTTTGGGGGTTTTATTTTATTTTTAATGTTTTAAATCATAACTTTAGTGAGACATAATTCACATAGCATAAAATTCACTCTTTTAAAGTATACGATTCCGTGATTTTTACTATATTGACAAAGTTGTGCAAACATCCCATTTTCTTATTCCACATTTTCACTATTCCTGAAAGAAACCCATACCCATTAGCAGACATTTGCATTCCTCTCTCCTTCAAGCCCTTGGCAAGCACTAATCTATTTTCTGTCTGTACTGATATTCCTAGGCTGAAGATTGAGTGGGATCATACAATATGTAGTCCTTTGTGACTGGCTTGTTTCTCTTAGCACGATGTTTTCAAGGTTCAACCGTGCTGTAACATTTATCAGTACTTTTTTCTGTAGCTGAATAATATTCCATTATGTGAATATACCACATTTTATTTATCCATTCACCAGTTGATGGCCATTTGGGTTATTTCCATTTTTTGTCTATTATGAATAATGCTGCTATGAACATTCATGTACAAGTTTTTGTGTGGACATATATTTTCATTTTTCCTAGGTGTCCACCCAGGAGTGAAATTGCTGGGTCATTTAGTAACTCTATGTTTATCTGTGATTAATTGCCAGACTGTTTTTCAGAGTGACTGCACCATTTTATATTCTCACCACCAAGGTACAAAGGTTCCAATTTCTCCACATCCTTGCCAACACTTGTTATTGTCCCTCATTTTGATTATAGCCATTCTCGTGGATGTGAAATGGCATCTCATTGTTGTTGTTTTACTAACAGATTTTATTTTTTTAGAGCAGTTTTAGGTTACAGAAAAACTGAGCAGAAAATACAGAGTTCCCCTATATCCCCTCTCCCCACCCTATTATTAACATCTTGCATTAGTGTAGTATAATACATTTCTTACAACTGATGAACCAATATTGGTGCATTATTAACTAAAATCCATAGTTTACATTATGGATCACTCTTTGAGATGTACAGTTCTGTGGATTTTGACAAATGCATAATTTCATATATCCACCATTACGATATCATTACGGAATTGTTTCATTGCCCTAAATATCCCCTGTGCTCCATCCATTTATTCCTCCCTCCTTCCTCCCAAACCCTGAAGACCACTGATCTTTTTACCATCTCTATAATTTTACTTTTTCCAGATGTCACATAGTTGGAATCATACAGTATGTTAGCCCTTTCAGAATGGCTTTTTCACTTATCAATATATATTTGAGATTCCTCTGAATCTTTTCAAGCTTGATAGTGCATTTCTTTTTATTGCTGAAAAATATTCCATTGTATGGATGATGGATATACCAGTCTGTTCATCCATTTACCTATTGAAGGATATCTTGATTCCAAGTTTTAACAATAATGAATAAAGCTGCTATAAACATTCGTGTGCAGGTTTTTGTGGGGCGATAAAATTTCAATTCATTTGGGTAAATAGGAACAAGACTGCTAAATCATGTAATAAGACTATGTTAGCTTTGCAAGGAACTGGCATACTTTTTAAATGCTGTACCATTTTGCATTCCCACCAGCAATGAATGAGAGTTCCCGTTGTTCTTCATCATCACCATCATTGGTGTTGCCACTGTTTTGGATTTTAGCCATTTTAATAGATATCAATGGTATCTCATGTTGTTTTAATTTGCAATTCCCTAATCACTTGTGACATTGAGCATATTTTCATATGCTTATTTGCCATCTGTATATCTTCTTGGCGAGATGTCTATTCAGATAGATCTTTTGACCGTATTTTAATTGGTTTTTGTTTTTGTTGAGTTTTAAGAGGTCTTTGTATATATTAAATACGAATATTTTCTCCCAGTCTGTGGCTAGTCTCTTTATTCTCTTAACAATGTTTTTCACAGAAGTTTTTAATTTTAATGTAGTCTATCATGTTAACTTTGTTTGTTAATGGATCGTGCTTTTGATATTGTACCTAAACAAAAACCTACCTAGATTTTCCCCTATGTTATCCTCTAGAAGTTTTATAGTTTTGCATTTTATATTTAGGACTATGATCCATTTTGAGTTAATTTTTGCAAAGGGTGTAAGATCTGCGTTTATACTTGTTATTTTGCATGTGGATATTCAGTTGTTCCAATATGATTTGTTGAAAAGATTACTGTTTCTCCACTAAACTGCCTTTGATCCTTTGTCAAAGATCGGATCTCTGTATTCATGCGGGTCTATTTCTAGGCTCTCTGTTCCATTGATCTATTTGTCCGTTCACTTGCCAATACCACACTGTTTTTATTAATGTAGTTTGGTAGTAGATTTTGGATTTTGAAGTCAGGTTCTGTCAGTCCTCTAACTTTGGTCTTCTTCAATACTGTGCTGGCTATTCTGGGTCTTTTGCCTTCCCATATAAACTTTAGAATCAGTTTGTACCAACAAATAACTTGATGGGATTTTGATTGAGTTTGTGTTGAATCTATAGATAAAGTTGAGAAGAACTAACATCTCAACAATATTGAGTCTACCTATCCATGAACATGGAATATTTCTCCATTTATTCAGATCTTTTTTTATTTCTTTCAATAGAGTTTTGTGATTTTCCTCATTTGGCTCTTGTGCATATTTTGTTTATTTATACCTAAATATTTCTTTTTATTTTCTCTTTTATTTTTTTAGTGCTGCTATAAGTTGTGCATTTTTTATCTCAAATTCCAATAGTTAGTTGCTGGCATATAGGAAAGCAATTGACTTTTTAAATATTAATCTTATATCTTATAACCTTACTATAATCATGTATTAGTTCTATGAGGTGTTTTTGGTTGGAATCACACTAATTTTCTGTTTTTTAAAAATATCATAAAAATAGGGAGAAATAATCTATTATAACTGCAAGAAAACTGAACAAATGAACCCAGTTGTATTGCAAATGAAGAACATAACCACACAGGAGGACAAAAACACAACTAATCTAAGTAACTGCTAGACATGTCATTTGACTATATAGTTGAGTAGCAGGGAAACAATACAAACAAACCCTGATCTCTTTTTAGAAGCTTTATTGTAGTTGTATAAGTGAGGCAATATGAGATTAGTGTTTAAGTGTATGGTAGAATTAAGTAAATATGTTGATGTTGTTGGGAGCCAGGGTTCTCCCTGTGGAAGAAGGCAGATACAGATATGAATGGGGCAAAGTAAGAAAAAAGGACCCTATGGGAGTGCATTGGAATTGGAGTTACCAGCATGAACTTGTGATTGCTAATGCAATAGGAATCACTTTGTCATGAAAGACAAAGACAGACTGAAGAGCTATATCAGATTAAAGGAGACTAAAGAAACATGATAACTAAATGCAATATGTGAACCTGAAGTGTATCTCTAATGAAGGAAAAAATATGCTATAAAAGACATTACTGGGTCATTTGACAAAACTGGAATACAGATGGTAGGTAGATCGCAGTATTGTATCACTGTTAAATTTCCTATGATTGCTAACTCTACTGTGCTTAATGGAATCTTCTTGTTTTTAGGAAATACATGTTGAATTATCTAGGGATAAACAGGGTATGATATGTGCAACTTACTCTCAAATGGTTCAGAAAACCATTGTGTATATTACATATCTATGCATGTGTGTGTGTTGATGCACATACTACTCAGTGTGAATGCACATGATGAAGCGAATGGGGCAAAAAGATAACTGGTGAATCTGGGTAAAGTGTGCACAGGGTTTCTTTACACTATTCTTGCAACTTTTCTGTAAACTCGAAATTCTTCCAAACAAAAGATTTTTAAAAGGCTGGTGTTTGGCATGCACAAAAAAATTAAGGGTAACAGAGCAGACTTTTGAAAGTGGAAGGTGTGAATACATCGAATATTTTGAAGGACTGTCATGCTGAAGGAGGATTAAGACTGAGAATTTGGTTAATCTTATTTTTGTCAGCCTGCTTTGTGTAGTATTATTACAGCACATCCAAGTGCTCGTGGCTGGAATGAGAGGTAGGGGTTTTTAAGCTTTGTAGAGACTTTAGTATCATTCAGTACAGAGAGGCACAAAATCACGTGATTCTGAGGGTTCATCAGGTAGCATACATGAGTGAAGGAGCCTGGGTGTAGGAGAATGGGAAGTGGTGGGAACCACCAGTATTTAATGGGGTGTAAAGTCATTCCATCCTCTTTATTTGAGGTGATTCCCCTTATATATAAGCAGGATAGCCTAAAAAGCTAATGTGAAATGGGATATAAGAAATGGGATAAATATCCTAACATCTCTTTAAAAGATTCAGAGGCAGTATGGAATGAGGAACTTAAGAGCAATGTCTTCTCCAAAGGCTTTCAAAAGTGTTTAAAGACAAAACCAAAACACTGTGTAGTAATCCAGAGTTCTGTCCGGCCTGTGAGTGGCCAGCTGTGACCCCCAACCTTATCTAATCCTCTTTTTTTCATGTGAGGAAACAGGTACCAAAAGTCACAAAGCACAGTGTGTAAGAGAATGAAAGGTGTAAATATGTGCATATATATCAAAAACACACCATTTTTAATGAAAGAATCTAATATCCACACATTTGTACTTATGTACAATTGGGGTAATATATAATTTTAAGCTGTTTACAAATAATAGGTAATGCTTCAAATATTACATAAGGTTGATAATACATTTCTAGCAGAAATAAATATATTGCACTTAAAAAGAACTTCATTAGATGTTACTTCATAGTATTAGGCTTATAACTTTTTTTCATAAAATATTTCCCATACCCTTCCCCCCACCCCCAACACACGCACTTCATAACAGTGACTGTTCTCACGCAATTCATTAAGCAAAGGAACACAGCAAACAATGGAACCGTGACAGAGTCTACCAGAGAAGCTATATCCAATTTTATCCTTTAGGAAATAAAAGAACTTCTTTTAGTTTTCTGAAAATAAGGGAGGAAAACCAACTAAACACAACATTTTAATGTACCAGAAGTAAAATACAAGTCGTATTTTTTGTCCATAATTATTATTTAACAAAAAATGTTTTTACTTTATTATCAGAACGCTTTATTTAAAAGGGGGAGAGGATTGAAATTATTTGAGGAAGGGACAGAGAAAGAAGGGTTAGAAAATATGGATTATTTGCCTATCCAATATTTACAAATGAACCTTTCCATATTTAAACGTGTTGAAGAAAGACAGGTATCAGAATATTATAACTGGCATAGAATAGCAGTGAATAAAGGATTTTAGGCTCTTCTAAAGTTTCAATAGTTTGTAACCTTCCCTTTGCTTGTTTACCAAAAAAAAAAAAAAAATCTTTACATTCTAAAATAATATAAAAACTTGTAAAAGTCCATCCTCCACCCAGGCATGGCTCTTTAAAAGAGCAAGCTGAAAATCTTCTGTCCCCTGCTTTCTCTAGATTTGGGATAATTTGTAATAATTATCAATTCCCTACATGTTTAATAATGACAACAGTTTCCTTACTCATTGGAAGATTGAGTAAAAATATTGTTTTTCTTATAATATGCTGTCTTAAACACTGCATAACTGAATTTTTTGAACTTTTTAGTTATTGAGTCATGGCTAAGCTTGACTGAGTATTTAATGGGGTGCAAAGTCATTCCATCCCCTTTATTTGAGGTGATTCCCCTGATTTATAAGCAGGATAACCTAAAAAGCTAATGTAAAATGGGATATAAGAAATGGGATAAATATCCTAACATCTCTTTAAAAGATTCAGAGGCAGTATGGAATGAGGATGCTTTCCTTCTAAGAATACTTACTTCTTGGGCTTTTAGAGGATTTCTTTTTCTTTTTCTTTTTCTTTTGGTGGGGGGGTGGGGGCGGGGAGGAGAGGGAGGAGTTGGGAGGGGAGAAAGTTATTTTAGCTGGAGAAGAAAAATGGCAGAGATATGGATAAGGGTGAGGAGGGGCGATCTTGGAATGCCCCGGAAGTCAATGTAAAATTCTACAGTATAGCCCTACACAGGGCTTTTGCTAGATGATCAGTCATAATCAGGAAGCTTCTTAATATCTCCCACTCTGTGCCCGCCTACTAGGAATGGTAGGGGGCCTTCTAGAGAACATATCATTGTTATAAACCCAAAAATATCAGCAAGACAATATAAGTTTATTAATCTAGACCTTGTTACCTAACCATTTGTGATATGTTAGACACAAAGTGGATATGTGTACCTATGTACTGCTAAGGGTGAATGGAAAAGGGGGAATATTTCCTAAATTAGTAAAAACGTCTGAATTTACTCAGAACTATTGATAAATACTTTAAAAGCAACTCACAAGTGCAGAACCTACTAAGTTCTGAATTAATTCCTTAGAGTCAGATAAAGCAGGTCTGTTAGGTTCTCTTTGTAGCAGCACTGCCCATTAGCCATGCTTTTTGATACTGTAATATACTTGGGGGAAAAACCCTGAATTTATTCCATATTATAATTCGTGGTCTTTGTTATTTAATTTGATTTCCCATTAAATATCTAGTTCTTGCAATTACTTTTGGTAGAATAGACTTTGAAATTTTAAATACTAAACTCCCAAGGGGTTAATAAAAATCAACAACCAGAATAGCTCAGAAAGGCCCAGGTGGGATAAATTTCTAGCCCCTGGTTTCGATGGCTAGAGTGACTCTGATTAGGTTAAGCTCCACTTCACTTGTGCTGCTTCTCTCTTGTTCAAATAATATCAATAGGTAAAAAATATATCTAATTTAGAATTTCAGTACTGATTTTTCAAGAGCATGCTTTGATACCTTAGCCTTTGCTTTCCTCTAAGCATGCTACTTACTTTTAGTCTTATATTGCTTAATTACAAAATAAAGTTATGAGGTCAGGAAATATTGGCATAAAACAATATTTAACAAAAACACATAAACCCACCTTGAGACACAGATTGGGAGAAATGTCAAAATAATACAAATTAAAATAATCCTTTCATTCTCTTTGAAAAGAAGATTCAGACACAGATTTACTTTAGTAGACTAGTAATTTAACAGGGTATTGAGTAGCATCATGTAAAACAGCATTTTTTGTTATTCCTGCTTTAAGCAGCAGTATTCTGTATTAAAAGGAGCACTGGCAACAGACCAACTTGTAAATATTAAACCCCTATCCTAGCTCTATGGATATTTATTTTAAACATTACTCATAACTGTTTTATAAAGAAATGCACATCTGTACTTTGAAAACAAACCACCTGTGGATACTATAGCATAACATGCAAGAAGTTAGAAATTAACCTACAATGGTTGCCACAGGACTCTGAGATACTTTGTTAACACAGTTCATGCTTCTCTGTAAGTAAACTTTGGGGTATAGTGGAGAAAGGCAAGTGCAAAACCCAACAACAGCATCACAAAGACAGGCTGGGCCTGATGCCTTGTTTCTTAGGCTGGAAGTGCCCAACCAAAGCATTTGATATGGAAAAGGCTAACATTAAAACAACCAAATAAAATCTCACAGGAGTCTGATGTGATAAGTATATTGCATTTACCCCCAAATACACTTCTACTGTCAGTAGCAATATTTCCCATCTCTTTTAACAGATTCAATACTTTTGCAGTGAGAACAGAATAGAATGGATATTACATACAAAAATTAAATTAAATTAGAGTTTTGGAGAAATTTGCTAAGAGGACAGATTACCTCCTGTAGCTGAAATGCATTGTATCTGAAGTTGAAAGACTATTAACTTCATTAAATTTCTGTTATTAGGGAAATGAATTGTTGCAAAATGCCAAATGTGTTACCCTTACTGTAAATGCTTATATATATGTTGCTTTAAAATAATATACAGGTTATATAGAACTAAAATATAATTAATTACTATTATAAACATTAAAGGTAGGCTTAAGAAGATAGCAAGATTTCAAAATAACATGGATGAATGCTTTAGATTTACTTATAAGAACTGCCAACGTTTCTGTCAGGGAGTCACTGAGTTAATGTGCAATTTCATAATATGGAAAAATGGTAATGGGGTCAATGAATATAACACAGTAAGAAAAAAGGACAAATCAGAGGTATGGGCACATTACTCCTCATGAGCACAGGTTAAATGTGGCTACACAGGCATTTAGAATGGTCATTCTCAAATCCCTGTCAATTGGTGGCAGCATAACAAAGCAGATTCACCAAAAATGAGAATTTGGCCCAGTGCATTTTAACATCCATAAGGTTTCCCAAAGCTGAAGTGAAAATGAAGGAGTCTTTGGCACCCACGGCAGAGATTCCCTTCACAACAGGACAACCATCTTTCTATTGAGCTGCAAGTGAAAGAAAGCTTCACGTACCATCATGCAGAGGCTTTGGAGTGTTCCTCAGTGAATAAATCAGTAGTATGTAGAATGCAGCCCAGAAAAATTAAACCTCAGTTTTACAATGTGAGATAGAGAGGTTCTTCAAAATTGTATGTGGAAGATTTTTTTTCCTACATACATGGCAAGTAGCTGCAATAAAGACAACTAGGAAGAAAAGATACAAGACTGTAAAAACAGAGCTTGTTGGGTATTGGCCCTTCAATATTACAAAAAGAACTTTGTGAAGTCATTACCATGTATTCATCCACAGAACAGGATGCATTAGCATTATCTCAGCACCTTCCCCAGCAAACTAACACAAAGGAAAACTAAACATGCTTAAGCTACAGCACTACAAATATTTCTCTATTGGCTTCCATTTTCTACAGGGAAAAATTGACTTAAGTTAGTCATTATGATCAGTATGCTATATAATATTGCCTCTTTGAAGATTCTTTTAACCTGTGGAAAGCAGAAAGAAACCCTATACACATTGATTTTATACATTACTGCATCGACACAGCATTTTTAACCACCAGGAATAATGCACCTTAGGATTTATCTGCCTCGTATTATTAAACTTTCAGGCTGGCTGTGAACTTTACACTGACTCTCTCCTGAACCTAAGAGCTGTCCCCCAGCTACAGGTAATCTTGGTCCATGGTGCATTCTCTTAGCAGTAGATTTTATTGTGAGTCCATCTCTCCTCTTTAACAGGTTCCATGTCTCCTGGAAAGCCCCTGCTCCAATACCCCACATCCCACCCTCCCAACCCTGTCCTATATTTCCATACCCATTTGCGCATTCTGGATCTGGATTCTCCCATTTTTTGAAGAGTCATACAAATGGTGTCATCACAGCAGAGGAATGGCGCAGTCCCTGGATGGCAGCGTAGGGCCCCTGCTGAAAGTAGTGATGGTATCGCGGCATGTGGAATGAAGGGAACGTAGAGCCACTCCCTTGCATGGAGCTGGCGATGGCCGATGGGGTCAGAGGCATCCCCAGCCGGCTATATGGTGGCAGAGAACCCTGTATAGGGTGAGGAATGGGTGTTGCTATGGATGCTGTGCTGGTGCCAAGAGCAGTCAGGGACTGTGGGTGCTGAAACCCAGGAAAATTGGAAGAAGATGATACCCAGGAGCTGAGAGACAAATTGTCAGATGTTGTAAAGGCTGATCCTGTAAGGAAAAACACTCATTAGACTGGAAACGCTATTTCAGTGTACAGATCAAGAATGAAATTATCTGTAAAGATCAATTTATTTTCAAAAATATTTAACAGATCTGCAGTTTGAAAAGACAAACACATGTAAGATTTGCCATGGGGCAAATCTACCTTTCTAAGAAGGTATTATTTATGCTCTGCATGGAAGATAGAATTTACCTATGGGAAAAAGTCAACTCATTTTATGGCCCACATACTCCCATGGAGTGGCCAAAACATTAATACCCTGCCTTCAGGTAATGACCTGATCCCCTTAAAAGGAGCTCCAAATACCTGACATTTGTCCTAACCTCTGCAGCATTTCCATAAGGAAGGCTGGATATATGAGTCTCTATGAAACTGCCTGGCTTCCAAAACCATTGTGAGAACCCGTAAGAGTAAGTTTGCCTACATTACAGCATTCAGAGGTTTAGACAAGAGTTGATGTTCAATTTTCTGACTGTGTATATTAACAGTTGACCCTTGAACAACACAGGTTTGAACTGCTTAGGTCCACTTATACACAGATACTTTTCGATAAAAGTTACACCAAGCGTGCCCGCCTCTCCTGCCTCCCCTTCCACCTCCTCCACCTCTTCCGCCTCTGCCACCCCCGAGACAGGAAGAACAAACCCTCCTCTTCCTCAGCTTTCTCAATGTGAAGATGATGAGGATGAAGACCTTTATGATGATCCACTTCCACTTAATAGTAACTATATTTTCTCTTCCTTATGATTTTCTTAATAACATTTTCTTTACATTTTCTAACATTAAGAATTTCTTCATATTTTCTTTTCTCTACTTTACTTTAAGAATATAGTATATAATACAAATAATATACGAAATATATGTTAACTGTTTATGTTATAGGTAAGGCTCTAATAACAGTAGGCTATTATTAGTTTTAGCGGAGTCAAAGTTATATGAGGGGTTATAAGAAATATCCCAGGTTTTCACTGATTACGTTATTTCATATTACAGAATACATGAGGGCTGTCCCCATAAGAACATTCCTGTTCCCAGGATGGGGCATCTCAGGCCTCTTTTCTCTGGACTTCCTTCCCAGATGCAGGCCGCTGCTCCCTGAACCTTTGCAACAGAGAAACTTTGTTCATTTCCTGCTGTCACCATTGGGGCTACTGCCTCTGCATAATGCCCTTCACTTGGACAATCCTCTTTTAAAAGTGTTTTCTATTTTGGTCTGTGATCTCAATAAACTATTCCTGACATAGATAGAATAGATATATCCCCTGATTTTCAGATTATAAAACAGGTTCAGAAAGACTAAGAGACTGCCCCCGAAGTTCAATAGCTCTTTCATAGTAAATTGAAGACAAGAAACTCCCGACCCCTGACTCAAAGGCTCAATGTCCTTTCACTAAAAAAAAACCACACCACAGGAACCTTCAGGCAGCACAACTGCTTATGACTGAAAGGCGAAATACGAAATGTGTGAGGCTCAGTGTCAGGGGCTGTCCCTTCCTGAAGAGGCCCTTGCAATCCTTTCTGGGCAGTATGTATACTGAGGACTAGACATCTCATCAACTGCCTGCCCCCTTCTCCTTCATGTGCTGTACCTCAACAAATCCACAGCCTCAGAAGCTGTCTTACCTCGATTTGGGGTTGTCTGACTCTCATCCCCCAAGACATCCTCTTCTCCTCCATAGGTGCGGATGGGTGAGCGGGCATAGGAATGCTTTTGGATCAGGCTCTCCACACTTTCCCTACATTACAGAGTGACAAACCACAAGTTAACTAAAAAGTTAAGGACTCAGAGATGGAGAGGGATCTTAAAGGTAATTCTCTAGTCAGTAAAACCATTTTCTTAGCCAAAAGGCAACCACTTCAGGGAAAGACAACAATCAAAACACATGCATTTATTCTACTATAAAGTGACTTCTCAGAGACAGATCTCAGGTATGCAAACATAAGCAAACGTGACTGGATAGGATAAGGAAAATCCCCTGAAATTCTACAAAATGAAGGACAAAGAAGTGAACAAGTAGCAATGAAATATGACCACAGGAATATGGAATTTAATGATGTGAAAAATAATGAGTGAATGAATTTGCTACGAGGAGCTGCAATGAATCTTCTTACTGACTTCATCAGCTAAGAAACACAAAACAAACACCTAACTGATATGAACTGTACTGATTCAACATCTGATGAAATGTTGGCAGAAAGTTCAAAATATCAGTGGTCATAAAAAGACTTAATGTTCACCAATAAGCCAAACAAATTTATAGAGTATATGACAATATGAGTAGTTTGGGTAATGAACACTTTAAAATCCTCATTGCTTTAAGACTGAAAACTATAGAGAACCTATGAAGGAAATGCAAATGGCCATTAAGAAATTTAGGACCCCAGATAAATTGGCCTGTTGGCTTTATAAATGGTCTTCCTCTTGCAACATAGTCTATAAACCAAGGAGTGAGGTTAATTTTAAAAATAAAAATTTTAGTATTGGGAAGTCTAAGTTGCTGCTAGTTTTCTTAAAAGCCAGCACAATTTTAGCCAAATAATTTCTTTGCCAAAAGTCCATATTGATAACAGATTAGTTTGTACAGCATACATTTCTGGAACAGCTGATCTAAAGACCACACCAAATTAACCACGAAAGGACAAAAAGAAGATTTAAAAAACTTGTATTGAATGACGAAGGACAAACAAAACACCCAATTTCATATTGAGGGTATAAGGAAAGCAAATAAAGTGTCATCATAACTTTTTAAAATGTAACACTAGTCAACATTTCACATTGATATATAGACTTTACATGTGAAAAAAATACTACATCATTCATAGTAAATTCGGAGTTCTAGAAAGCCTATATACCCACATAGATGAAAGCATTTTATCATATTTTATAGCATGAGTATGAGGACTTAAGGATAGGCCTAAAAGGAAAATTAATCACTATTCCAATTACATCTTTATTCCCAAAAGATTTTAAAATAAGCATAAGGTATCATCACTTTATACAGTCAAAATGATTGGGATCAGGCAAAATCCTGATCCACTGTACTAACCCATAGCTATTAAAAAGAATGGGTCATTCCATATTTATTGCTATGGAATCATCTCCAAGATGCAATAAATGAAAAAATAAAGTACAGAACAGTGTGTAAAGTATGCTACCATTTGTGAATATCTATGTTTGTATATGCTTATATTTGCATAATATTTCCAAAATATTCCAGTTTCCAGAACAAGAAACTGCCAAGGAGAAGTTGCCTCTACAGAGTGAAGGCAGTGACCTGAGGGACTGGAGCAATGATTCTCAAACTTGTCTATACATTTAAACCATCTGGGGAGCTTTATAAAAACTACATTGAGGTACAATTAGCATACAAAAAATGGCACATATTTAAACTGTACAATTTGATCAGTTTTGGCGTATGTTCACCACAAGTGAGGTAAGGAAAATATATAACACCTCCAAAAGTTTCCTACAGCTCACGTGCTCCTGGGTCCCCATCCCAGCAAACCTTTCCAAGGAAACCACTAATGTAATTGCTGTCCTTATTGATTAGTTTGCATTTTCTAAACTTTTATAAAAATGGAATCTTACCTTATATATTCTTTTTTATCTGGCTTCTTTCATTCAGCATGTTTTGAGATTCATCATGTTGGAGCATATATCAAGACGTCCTTCTTGTTCTGAGTAGCATTCTATTGTATGGATATATTATAGTGTATATATTCACTTGTTGATAGACATGTGCCTTTGTAGAAAGGGTTTTAACAACAAATTCAAAGCTATCACATTATCTATTTCTTCTTGAATGAATTTTGGTAGTTTGTGTCTTCAGGAAACTTGTTAATTTCATTTAAATTGTTGAAAGTATAAGCATAAGTGTTCATAATATTTCTTTATTATCCTTCTTTTTAATATATGTAGAACCTGTAGTGATATTACTCTTTTCATTCTTGATCATAGTAATTTGTTTTCTCTTCCCTTTTTTCTTGATAAGTTTAGCTAGAGAATTGTCAACTTTATTAACCTCTGTTTTGGGTTCAATTGGTTTTTTCCTATTGTTTTCCTGTTTTCTATTCCATTGATTTCTACTCTGATATTTATTATTTTCTTTCTTTTACTTGTGTCTCACTTGCTCTTTTTTCCTAGTTTCTTGAGATGGAAGATGAGGTCATTGATTTGAGACGTTTCTTCATTTCTATGGCAGAGGTATAGCACTATAAATTTCCCCTATGTAATGTTTTAGCAGCACCCAACAAATTTTTATTTGTTGTATTTTCATTTTCATTCATTTAAAAATTATTTCTAATTTCCCCGTTGCTCTATGGGTTGTTTAGGTGTGTTACCCAGTTTTCAAATATTTGGGGATTTTCCAGATATCTTCCTGTTATTGCCTTCTAATCTAATTCCATTGTGATCAGAGAACATAGTCTGTATGACTTGAATGTCTCTAAATTTATCAAGAATTGTTTTGTGGTACAGAGTATTGTCTATCTTAATAAATGTTCTGTGAGCACTTACAAAGAAGGTATATTCAGCTAATGTGGGATAGAGTGTATTCTAAACATCAATAGGGTCAAGTTGGTTGACAGTGTTGTTCCAATCTTCTACATCTTTACTCATTTTCTCTCTACTCTCTAATTATTGAGAGAGGGATATCAAAATTTTCAACTATGATGTGTATTTGTCTATTTTTCTTTGTAGTTCTGTCAGACATGAAGTTCTATTATTAGGTGCATAAACATGTAGGATTGCATGTTCTCCTGATGAACAGAACTCTTTATTAGCATGAAATTATCTACTTTATTATTCACTATTTTTTTCAGAGTAACATCCTTTACTCTGAAAACTATTTTGATATTACTATAGCCATTCCTGTTTTCGAAAATTAGTGTTAACATACTATACTTTTTCCCACTGCTTTACTTTCAACTCGTATCTTTATGTATAAAGTACATTTCTTATAGGCAGCATATATTCAGGTATTACTTTTTAATCCAAACTGACAATCTCTGCCTTTTAGTTGAGGTATTTAGTGTATTCATACTTAATGTGATTATATGGTTAGGTTGAAGTTTGGTTGTTTGTTTCCTGTTTGTCCTATCTGTTCTTTGTCATCTCTTTCCTCTTTTTTGCCTTCTTTAGGGTTAATTTTTTTCTTATGATTCTATTTCATCTCCTTTGTTGGTTGATTAGCTATAAGATTCTTTCGTTATTTTAATGGATGACTTGGCATTTATAGTAAATATCTTCAACTTTTCACAATCTACCGTAAAGTGATATTACACCTTTCTAGTATAAAACCCTCATAATAATATATTTTCATTTCTCCCTTCTAACCTGTATGCCATTCTTGTCAAACACTGTATTTTTACATAACCCCTACTCTACATTGTTAACTGTTTAAACAGTTAACTATCTTTTAAAAATATTTAAATAATATGAAAAAATTTGATCCACTTATCCATGTAGTTATCATTCTTGCTGCTCTTTATTCCTTTGTGTAGATCGAGATTGACATCTGGTATGAGTTTCCTTTTGTATGAAGGACTTCCTTTAACATATCTGTAGTGCAATTTCCTGGTGGTGAATTCTTCAACTTTTATATGTCTGAAAAAAAATCTTTATTTTGTTTTTGTTGTTTTGAAAGATATTTTTGCTGAGTAAAGAGTTCTATGTTAAAAGACTATTTTTCTTTCAGCATAGACAGTCCTTGACTTATAATGGTTCAACTTATGATTTTTCAACTTTATGATGGTACAAAAGCAGTACATAAGGATCAGGATGGCCCTTGACTTATGATGGAGTTATGTCCAGACTTATGCAACTTTGACTTATATTTTCAATGTACAATGGATTTATCCAAACATAACCCCATTATAAATCAAAGAGCATCTGTACTTTAAAGATGTTGCTCCACTGTCTTCTCATTTACTTTGTTTCTGACAAGAAATCTGCTCTCATCCTTATCTTTGTTACTCTTATGTAATATGTCTATCACTCCCTGGCTGCTTTTAGTATTTTCTTTTTATCACTGGTTTTGAGCAATTTTATTACGATGCAGCTTGGTGTTAGTTTTTCATGCTTCTTGATCTTGGCTTTCTTTGGATTGTGTATACAGTTTTCATTAAGTTTGAAAAATTCTTAGGCATTATTTCTTCAAATATATTTCTTCTCTCACCTCCTAACCACCTTTCAGGGTCTCCAATTACATGTATATTAGGCCACTTGACATTTTTCCACAACTCAGTGATGCTCTTTTTCCTTTTTAAAAATTGCTCTATGTTCTTTGTGTTTCATTTTGGATGGTTTCCATCATTATGTCTTCAAGTTCACCAATCTTTTCACCTGCAGTATCTAATCTGCCATTAATCCCATCCAGTGCATTTTTCATTTTATGCATTGTATTTTTCAACTTTAGATTGTGATTTGGACCTTTTGCACATGTTTCATGTCTCTACTTAATTTTTTGAATATATGGAATAGAGTCATAAAAACTGATTGTCCTTGTCTGTTGATTGTAATATCTATGTCAGTTCTGGGTTATTTTCAACTAATTTATCTCCTCATTATGAGTCATATTTTTCTGCACCTTTGCATTCCTGATAATCTTTAATTGGATGCCAGACATTGTGTATTTTATTTTGTCAGGTGCTAAATATTTTTGTATTCTCATATTTATAAGAATATAAATATAAGACATGTCTTGAGCTTTGTTCCGGGATATAGTTAAATTACTTGGAAATAATTTGATCCTTTTGAATTTTGCTTTTAAGACATGTTAAGTAGGACTGGAACTCTGTTCAATTGAGAGCAGATTTTTCTTCACTACTGAAGCAAAATGCCCTGTAAAATCACAAGGCTCTCCAGTTCAGATGATTGGAACAGGCATTATCCCTGTGTGAACTTTAGGCACTGCTTATTTCCTCTCATCCTTTCAGGTGTTTTTCCCCCCCAGCCTCTGGTAGTTTCCTCAAAGGCATTTATTTATCAGATTTCAGGTGATCACTCAAAGGGATCCTCTGTAGATCTTTGGAGTTCTTTAGGGATTCTCTGTAGATCTTCAGAGTGCTTTTTCCATGCAGTTCTCACCTCTGTATAGTCTGTCCTGTGATTTCTCACTGTTTTGGTCTCCACAAACTCTCAACTCTGACTTCTCAGCTCAAGGAGTCTGCTAGGCTCTGCCTGTATTCTCCCTCCCTGTGCCATGCTCTAAATTCTACCTCAGGCAATTAGCTGGGGCCATCACATAACAGGGCTCACTTCGTTTGTTTCCCATCCCTCTGAGATTATTGCCTTTTGTTGCCTGATGTTTAGTGTCAGAGAAAAACATTGTTTTGTATATTTTGTATTTTTTAAGTTGTTCAGGGAAGAGGGTATATAGGCCCTTGTGGCTTTACTTTTACTCAAAGCAATCTCCCTTAATGGGATCTTCTAATGATTCCAAAGCCCAGCCCACCCTCCTATACCAGTTAAATCACAATCTCTGGGAGTGGGGCACAGGCTGCAGTAATTGTTAAAGCCTCCAGGTGATTCCAATGGGCAGGCAAGTTTAGGAATGGAGGGTAGGTGTGTGATGGATACTTTTCACCATATGCTCCCTTATACCTTTTGAATTGTGGATGTTATGTATGTTTATTCAAATTTAGTTACAAATTATAAAATATCATGAGACTATGATAACCTACCAATGAGAAAAAAGAAAAGAACTGCTGGGCTAACATCAGTACTTTGGGAAACCATTATAATGAATTGATAACAATTATAATTATCATGCTGATTTTTTATATCAAGTAATTTGTGCATGGTAAGCAGTACAATATATTGGAAATAAGAGCTTTAAAGTCATTCACTGAATGCATGAATGAAGACATGAGTAGGTGGTCTCCTCCTCCAACCTCTCCACATCCTTTGTTATTAATACTTCCTTAACCTCTCTTCACCTGTAAATTGGGGAGGATAACATCTGCCTCACAGGGCCATTCATTCATTTAAAAAAGTATTTATCGAGTCACTACTATGAAAAAGGAATTGTGGAGATAGCAGTAGACAAAAAAAAAAAAAAAAAAAAAAATCTCTGCCTAATGAGGGAGGAGGGTAGAGGGACAATGGGGGAAGAAAGGAAGGGAATAAGAAAAACATGTAGTATATTAGATGATAATGATGATGATGATAGTGCTATGGAAAAGTAAAAATAAAGCAGAGAATAGTGATGAGAAATGTTACTATGTGGATTAAATGAGATAATGCATTTGAATTACCTAAAATAGTATCTGGCACATAGAAGATACTCAGTAAATATTAGTATCCTTTGAAAGTGTATCTAAAGGAGGTAAAAATATTTTATCTTCTTAGATTATATTTTTTGCCATTTATTCTGTCTGAATAATCCTAAATCAAATAATGTGGTCCAAATATGAGAATTTTTCTCAGTGCTTGAATGCTAAAGTCAGTAAAGAAACTGACTAGGATGTTACTTGCAGTTCTATTATAAAATTGTATCTGTCATAAAAGAAAAAACATTAAGCTCTAGTGGGTTAGTTATCCTACTTGATTTAAAAGTCTAACTATTTAAAAAATTCCTTGTGCAGACTTGTTGAATTCTCTGAGTTAGACTTGTTGAAATGAAAACATTTCATCATTCATTGATAGGTACCAGTGAATACATTAAAAGTAAAAGTTAATAGAAAGGATAATTGGGTATGCCATGGACCCTAATTAATTTGCCAACCATCTGAATAAGTGATTTCAGAAGTGAGATAATTCTTGGGCAATGAAAATCAGCAGATAGTATCTTAGGTAGCTAAAATGGAATGCAGGTAGTAAACTTTGGTGATAAATTGCAAATTATGCATCTGACAAAGGGTTAATATTGAGAATATACAAAGATCTCAAACAACTCAATAGCAAAAAAACCGAATAATATGATTTGAAAATGGGCAAAAGGCCCAAATAGATAATTCTTAAAAGAAGATATACACATGGCCAATGGGTATATGAAAAAATGCTCAACATCACTAATTATTAGGGAAATCAAAATCAAAATCATAATGAGATATTACCTCACCATAGCCTCATCATAATGGCTATTATCAAAAAGAAAAATATGACAAATGCTTGTGTGGATGTGGAGAAATGGGAACCGTATACACTTGGTGGGAATGAAAACTAGTACAGATATTATGGAAAACAGTATGGAGGTTCCTCAAAAAAATTAAAAGTAAAACTATCATCTGATCCAGCAATCCCACTACTGTGAACTTATGCAAAGAAAATGAAATCAGTATATGGAAGAGATACCTGCACTCCTATGTTTATTGCAGCACTATTCACAATAACCAAGGTATGGAATCATCCTAAGTGTCCATCAACAGATAAATGGATAAAGAAAATGTGGTATATATATGGAACAGAATAATATTAATATTTAGCGGTAAAAAAGAATGAAACCCTGTCATTTACATAGAGGACATTATGCTATGTGAATTAAGCCAGGCACAGAAGGAGACAAACACCACACGATCTCACTCATTTGTGGAATCTACAAAAGTTGGTCTCACAGAAGTATGGAGTAGAATAGTGGGTACTAAAGGCTGGGGAGGATAGGCAGAGATTGGTTAAGAAGTACAAAATTATGGTTGGATAAGAGGAATAAGTTCTGGTGTTCTGTTGTACACTAGAGTGACTATAATTAACAATATTATATTTTATATTTCAAAATACCTTGAAGAAAGAATTTTTAATTTACTTACCAACAAGAAAATAAGTGTTTAAGGTGATAGATATGCTAAATACCCTGATTTGATCATTATACAATGTATACATATATCAAAACATCACACTGTACCCCATAAATATGTACATTATGATGTGTCAGGTAAAAATAAAACTTTTAAAAAATTTTGCCAACTTGTCATACATTTTAATCTTTATATGTACATACATTTTGGTAACATTGAACCCCAGCAGCCTTAACAGCTGATGTCACTTACAATATTAGAGACTGACTGTGTTTGGGGGACATTAAGAAGAAAGTCAAATGATCTGAGCAACCCCTAATAAAATGACAACTATAACATAAATTCAAGTTGATATCTTTTAAGTCTGAGTCATGTGTCATACTGTCAGTATTTAAAACACACTTAGAAAAGAATTAGGTGGTTATTTTCACATGAGAAGGAATTTGCTTCATGATCCTAGGAAATATTTTTCTTTTTGTATAAAGGAATGGCCATCAATGGGCCCAAATTATGAATGGTGTATTTCTAAGGTATATTCCTCTATCCATGATATGTACCTAACTGCTAAATTCAAACGTTTAAATTCAAAAGAAGAATGTAGTATCTACCTCTCTAAAAGTGCCCTTATGTAAGATCATTTAACCTTCTTTCACATACACACACAAGAAAAATCATTTCCCAAATTACACAATGAATCACTGTCTAGTGAAACATTTTGCTTTTCTATAAGAAGTACATTATATTCATTTTGTCCTTGCTAAGATCACTGGTATCATTACTTATGCTAGGCTCTAGGAGAGGGGAAAAAGGGATTTTTATCGAAGTGATTTACTTGTGTCAGGCCTGGAAGTGAACTGAAAGCAATGGCAGTTCTTAAATAAAGGATGGCATAATCAAATTATTGCCTTTTAAGTGATTGAAAACAGTGGTGCATATCAGGGCCATCTCTTCAAAGATGTTACCAAGAGTAGTCAGCCCATGTTGTTTACTTTATGTCTAATCCCTGTTTCCAGCAGAACAAAAAGTGCAAAGAATTTGTTTAACCTGGAAGCCTATTGTGAAGATTTCTAAAATGCTGTACCCTGAAAATTGAGGGATGACTCACCAAGCGGGTTAAGTGATTTAGGTATTACAAGCTATGACAGTATCTTGTAATGCTCAGTCTATTATATCCCAATGCAAAAGACTTAAGTTTTTATAGACTTACCTTAAGATTTCATAGGTAAATGAAATGGGTACCATATGGAAGGTTGGCCTTTCTAACATCTAACGTTCATTTTCTAGGCAAAAAGACTGCATCATCACCCTAGGTGATCTTTACAAGATCTCTTCTGACTACTTTGTAACCACCAATTTCAGGAATAACATACATGTCAGATGCACAATCATAGCCAGAAAATGGGCAAAATAGAGGACAGCTACAATGATTATGTTGCTCCTGCTCAAATGTTCAGCACCATTTGAAATCATTTGGAGTATTTATCAGATTCTAGACAAACAGAACCAGCATACCCTACCAGTATTGGAACTGGCTGCCCTTCTTCTATCTTTGAAACTCAAGTGCAAATTTCTCAAAGCTCGAAAAGCGAAACCCTCCCTTCCCCTCACATTCCTTTGTACCACCACTGTTCCTACTGTCCTCCTCCTTCGCTGCACTTACTAGATTGATGCCAAGTATGTGTATGCATGACTGTCTTCCCTTCTAGACTGTTGGCCCCTCAGGGAAAGAACAATGCTTGCTTTATCTAGGCAGGGGTTCTCAGACTTTAGTATGCATCAGAATCACCTGGAAGGCTCATCAAAACACAGGTTGTCAAGCTCCATCCTAGAGTTTCTAAATCAGTAGGTCTGGGGTGTGGCCTAAGAATGTGATGTTCAATGTGTTTCCAGCTGATGCAGATGCTGCTGGCCTAGAGGCCACACTCAGAGAACCACTGCCCTAGCATAGTTAGAAGTGAGTTTGCTGGAGCTCTGTCACCTGCCAGCTGCGTGCTCGCAGGCAAATTACTTCACTTTTCCATGCCTCCCTTTTCTCCTCTGTAACAATAAGGATATTAATATGATTGAGTTCTTAAGGTTATTATTAAGCGAATTAATACACTAGAGACCTTAATTGGTACCTGGCACATAAGTGCTTAATAAATGCTTATAAGTAACAAAATTAAATTATCTTTATTGAGTATTAAGATTATGTGTTCCAAAAACTGGTTACATAATCATAATAATTTTAGATAAGTCTCAATAAAATTGAGACTTCTGGTTGCTACCACTTGCCATACTTCCTTTAAACCTCCCTACCTTATACATGTCAAAGAGAAAATTAAATAAAAATTGAATGTTATTTCAACTTACATTTTCTCTCCTAAATATAGACCTGGCAAAACTGTGTTCAAGGAGAAAATGTCAAATCCATTAAAATCAAATCTAATTTATAGGAAACAAAATATTTAAAGTTGTTCTTGCTCATCAATTTGTTCATGTTTACATCATGTCTTACTGGGTCTCTGTAAACAACTTGTCACAATATTTTTCTAAAGATTTATGCAGATATATTATAAATTACTGGAAGACAATATATCAATATTTGTAGCTTACACGAAATACTTAATAAATGAAAGCTTTAGATAACATAATTTGTGAGGTATTATAAATCATTAATTTTAATTAGAGAACTGAAATATGCAATCCATTTCAGAAAAACAAAATAACTCTAAATTAATCTTTTAAAAAGCTTTTAGACTTTAGTTTATTTATCTGACTTAATCCTATTGATTTTTCTTTTCAGTAGTAATATACATTTCTGGTTTTATATTATCATTAGCAACTTAAATAAGTAAATTATATCACAAAAAACACAAAAGCCATTATGCATAGTTTCCTAAGTTATGCATGACAACTAAAAGAAAGGTCTCAGGCAAAGTACACATTACTCAGCCTAGAAATAAACTTCAGTAAACTGAGAGACAGGGGACAAATATTCTCCATATACAGATAAAAAGAAAGACATAAGAAAGAAAAGAGTAAGATGATTTATAGCTATAAGTCAATTGTGAGTAACTCTACTACTGTATCAGACTTACTGTTTTGTTTGGCACTTCCAGTTTGTACAGTTTTGAAAAATAAATGCTTCCTCTCAAAAGCTGTGCATAAGTTAGTAACATTTTAAATCAGAAATGTATCTTGTTAGTTAAGAGACTTTTGTCGTGACTTCTATAATTTGAAAAAAATTAGTTCTGTGAAAGGTCATTCTTCTTTTTTGTTGTCAACAAATTAATTTCATTAAATTACTAGATTTTTATTAAAAAAACAGACTTTAATCTGGTTACTAAACAAAATTGCTTTCATTTTATGCAAGCAGACTTTTATACTAAGTATCTTCACTGGAGATTAAAAAGCAAATCAATTCTTTCCCAAGAACCTATGCAATCAGATTCCTTATCTATATCTGGGCTTTGATTTCTTCTATGGAGGGAGGGTGTGGTGGGGAACTGGTGGGATGAAGCAGATGATACTGAAGATTTACTATGGCTGTAATGATTTATGAATCTATAAATGTATAAACAAAAGTAAAAATGTTAAAATAGCTGTCTTGAAAAAGGCCAGTACTAGTTGCAAAGAACCATGGCTTCTAACCCCAAATCTTCTACCATTTGTGTGGCCCTGGACAAGTCACTTGAGCTCCCTGGGCCCTAGGTGCCCCTCTGGTATGATGACAGGGATAAAACTGGATAACTCCTAAATTTCATTCTAACTTCAAAATAAATACTTCCTGGAAAGCTGATTAAATTTCTTTTGGAAGTTTAAAATCAAAATGCCAGGGTGCACCTTAGTACATACAATATAATTTAAAAATATTTCCTTACTTTTTAATTTATATTTGAATAAGAATAAACTACATGCCAATAACTTAAAGTTATTTCCATTTTTACATGATTGGAATATTCTAACATGTTGCTCAATAATCCCAGAAAAAAAATTCAATTTTAAACTCTTCAATTTTTGTCTCTTTGTTCTGATATCTACTCTAGTTGGAATGCTTGTGTTCCTGACAAAATTCTCATGTTGAAACCTAATCCCCAATGTGATGATAATAAGAGGTGGGGTCTTTGGTAGATGACTAGGTCATGAGGGTGGAGCCCTCATGAATGAGATTAGTGCCCTTATAAAAGAGGCCTGAGGAAGCTTGTTTGCCCCTCACACCAATAAGTCACCATTTATGAACCAGAGGGCAAGCCCTCAACAACACCCAATCTACCAGCACCTTGATCTTGAACTCCCCAGCCCTCCAGAACTGTGAGAAGTAAATGTACATTGTTTGTAAGCCACCCAGTTTGGGGTCTTTTGTTATAGCAGCCCAGATGTACTAAGACACATCTAAGCACCACTGTAGTCCTGGGTCCTGCCCCTCCAAACAGAGGTGATACAGATATCCTCTATCCTCCTATACCGCAGAAAACCTAGTCTGCTCTGTGTCTCCTCTTACAGAAGGCGGATTTCAAGGGAACACTGTGAGTCAGTGGCAGAAGGGAGCAGATCCAAGGGACTGTTATTAACTTTTGCCGTTTTCTATTTTTAGTACTTTTACTTTCAAGTAGCTTGCCTTTCATGTAGTGGTTGCCCTTAACATCCAGGGTGATTTAGGTTTTTTTGGCAGACCTCACTGAAATGACATTTCATTTTTACTTTGTTGTAGATACTATATAATCTACTTTGTACAAGTCTTCATAATACTCAAATACAGTTGCATTTATGAAAGATTAAGAGACTTAGCAAACTAAGTTACAAGCCATAGCCATTTTGCTTTTCACTAGGTTTAAAATTAATCTATTTATTTTCTCAGCCAGCAGTTTTTTTTCCCAAAAAAATGTATGTAATATAAACAATCTTTTCCTTTGCTCAACTCTAATCCACTGATCTGCTTCTAGAGATACAACATAAGAGTCATATGAGAACTTATCTAATTGGCGACTTGTGGAACTACTATGGGTTGGACTTATCAGTTCACAACGTGCATAACTTCTTCAGAAGCCCCAAGTGGCAGTTGTCCTTTCTCCGAAGCTGGCTAGAGTGCTTGGAATAAAGCCCAGATAAGAGCAGACCTCTCAAGCAGGGGAAGGTAAAGACAGAGAGAAGAGGTAAACTAAGTGCATGAAACTACACTGCAGAAAGTCCTGCTCTGGACCAAACAGTAAGGAAAAAAAATGAATAAAATGCCCAGAATTCCAAGGTAGAGTTGGATTTTAAAAGAAATGTCTCTACTATGGGGCAGCTGGAGAAAGTGATGAGCATAGCATTCATTCAGTCTCCTGCTGAGTCCTCTGAAATGGCACAAGTGCCAGCAGTCTGGATGAGACCCGTAGTGTGGAGAAGGGAAATCTACACAATTCTCACATTTCATTTCCCTCATGAATTTCCTCCTCTCTGCCTCTAAAGTTACTAGCACAGCTTTTGATGTAAAGAGGGGAAGCTTCCTTGGGAAGCTCACTAGAATCTACTGTAGAATTTACTGTGTCATGGACTGTCTTCAAAGGACTACTCATTTCTAGGGAAGCACGAGGGAGAAGGGAAGAGAATGCATCATGTTTCTGAGGACTGATGCCATCTTCTTTCTGTCACTTCACATCATCTGTGAGTGAAAGAAACCGAGAGGCAACAAGTCCAGGTAATCTCCCTCTGCGAGTTCTGCCCATTGGTCAAGGACAATGGGAGCAAAATAAACAGGAGGAAATCTTTTGGTTGTTCCAGTAAAAAAGACTAAGTCCCTTCCACGGGAAAGAATATTAGACTGTCATGAGCTTGACAGCAACACTTTAGGCCAGGAAACAATGAAAGTAATAACATATTTAAGATTCGGCAGGAAAGAAAATAAGAATCCAAGATTGTATATCGTGTCAAACTGACTTTTGAGAATAAAGGCCAGAGACAAACTCATGCACATACAAAAGTCAAAGAATATAATAAGGCCCCTGTGCCTTCCCTGAGGAATCTACTAGAGAATGAATTTAGGATAACCAAAACGACTGGAGAGTGGCTGACAGAAGATACATTAGTGGGCATTAAATGTACATTTACTTGCAGAGCTAAAACTGAACCATACTTACAAGAAAGAAAGAATATATAGTGTGTAATGACTAAACACTCTGAAAAGGTCAATGAAGTACAATTTTCAAAAATGGGAGGAGAATGGGAAGAGAAAATGATGAACAGAATAAGACTATTGATTGTCTTTATCTATTAACTTGGATTAAAGGGATATTACTTCAAATCAAATGCTTAAAGAGAACGAAAGTAGGGAAGAGAAAGAAGTTACTAGTTCATTTTACTATTGCTCATATAGAGAACCAATAGAAAATTAGAAAGGGGAGGAATGTAAGTGTTTAAAAAGTATTAGCATAAAGGTAAATATTAGAACAAAAATACTTGTTACCAAAGAATAGTAAAAAAAAAAAAAAAAAAAAAAAAAAAAAAAAAAAAAAAAAAAAAAAAAAAAAAAAAAAAAAAAAAAAAAAAGTCACTAATAAAATAGACCACATAGTAAAAGACTATATAAAAGTCTATTTGAATCTGACATAAAATAATGACACAGCTGAGCCCAAACATGTTGATATATATATATTACACATATATTATATACTCACATAGATGTACAAATACTTAATATATTAATGTACATCGTTATGTGAAAAAAGCAAGGTGAAAAAATGTGTACTGTATGTCAATTTATCTAAGAAAAAGGGGGAAAGAATATATAAACATGTATCTGCTTATATTAAAAAACACAATGGAAGGATAAACAATATCTGGTTTTTTAGTGGTTACCTATAGGGGAAACAGGAAATAAGGTTGAAGAAACAAGGATAGAATCTTGATGCCTCTGAATAAGCCATGTTCTGTAGTTTTGTCTTAAAATTATGTGAATCGTTTATTAAATAATTATATAAGAAAATTATACATATTTTTAAATTCCAAAAAATAGAAAATAAAACAAATGAACCTAAATGCGTATCACTGGATTAGTGGTAGAACAACACAAAGGAATGATACCAAGTGACTTTAAAACACTCCAGTAGTAAAAATAAGAAAAAAAGCCTAAAAGAAACTTAAAAACTGACTCTGGTAGAATCTCTAGTAGAATATAGACTAAGGACAAAAGAACCACAAAAAAATTTTAAACTATTTTTAGCCGCCACAGTATTAGAGATATGTTGATATACATACTCTGAGATTGTGATGTGTCTTTATCCTGTGGGATAAAGAAAATAATGATGAGATATTCTATCATTCCTGGTGTTACTGAGAATCAGATTTTCAGTGCGAGAGAAGAGATATGGGTATAAGCTCAAAGAGGTTAAGTAAAAACCCTATAGTCTTGAATTTAAATGGAAATTATTAGTTTGAACTCATGTTCATGTTGGATTCTATCTTTAAGACACACACATACATACACACACTACCTCAAACTGAGCAGTGATTGGGCTCTGGAGAAGAAAGATGGTGAGAGGGTAAAAGCCACTTTATTTATTCAAAGTTTTAGCACTTTACTGTTATACATTCTAAATGTCATATTATTTTGCAATTTCAAAATGCAAATCTGGCAAATATTAGAAATAGTATTTTCTAATTCCTTAGCAATAAGCTGGATGATATTTTAGGAATCTTTTTAACACCTAGTGCCCCAATCCCTTTTATACTGTTCTCTAAAGGCCCTGAAAGTTTCTAAGTACTCTGAAAGAGAAAAAAAAATTACAACCTACTTTTCAATAATTCATAATAATTGAGGCACAAGGTTAGAAGATAGACAAAAATAACACAGATAATTGAAATATGTAGGGAATCTTATAAAGTATGCCTCTCTAAGTTGTTACTTTGTCATCTTAGTCTGTCATCTTTCTTCTGGTTTGAACCACAAGCACTAAAATGACCCTAACAGCATATCTCAACTACCACCATAAAGACAGGCAGAATAAGGTGTTCACAGAGATCAGATCTCACCAGCTTTGTAAACTAGCATCACCAAGTGTGCCCCATAATGAAGTTATGATTTCTTTATTTTAACCCAGAAAGAGGAAAAATCATCATCGTAAGGCAGTAAAATTTCTGGGTAAGAGATTTCCTTGCTGATGACATTTCCACAGTCTCTCAAAGCTTTAAGCCAGAAATCAGCAAACTTTTTCTGTAAAGGGACAGATAGTAAGTATGTCAAGTTTTACAGGTCACGTGGCCCCTGTCACATACACTCAACTCTGTCATTGAGGCACAAAAGCAGCCACATGACTCTGTTCCAACAGACAATAACATTTATTTTCATATTATTTTCACATGTCAGGAAATACTACTTTAAGTTTTTTTTCAACCATTTACAATGTAAAAACCATTCTCAGTTTGTGGGTTAGACCAAACAGGTGCCAGGCTGCAGTTTGCCAACCACGGCTCTAGGGTGTTTACCCAATCAGACATGGGCCCCACAGGACCTGCACTGCTCCTAAGAAAAAGTGCTTCAAAAATTCTACAAATCAGTCTAGAACTGTGTTAGAGCCAAATACTACTTTCTTTCTAGCACCCATAAATCATTATGAAAGATCCAGAAATTATCCATAAACTGTGAACCTCTTTAGCAAATCTGCCAAAATGCTTGCTTCTTCACTATCCTGATGTAGATAAAACTTCTATAAATTCCCAGAATATTAGATTTGCAACATGCTTTCCTAAAGTCTCCTTTCTCATCTAAACCAATAGAGTGACTTTGAGGTCTGGGCAAAAAGGCCCAAATCCAACTGGGCTTGTGTCCAAACTTGTGTTTGAAAGTTTTATTCAATGCAAATGGTTTTAAAGCCACTTTTATTGAGACTCTCAGTATGAATTTTGAACCAATAGGGTGATATAAGCCTATGTATTTAATTTCCTGCCCTACTGATGTGACCGAGAAAACAAGAGAAACTCAGGAAACAAGGGAGGGTGCCAACTACATACTTACATATTTCAGCCACAAACAGGAAGGGAATGAGGGCAGCGTGCCATCCATCAGTGTACAAGGAGGAAAGCTACCCGGGGAGGAAATAAACAAGAGCTTCACCAAAACTCCAACTTGGAGCAACAGGGGTTAAAGATGAAGGCAGATCTTTGAGAGATTGATGAGAACCAGATTCCCACACCGCTGGAGTCTAGGAGGAAGAAATCCCACCACAGCACACTCAACTAATGCACAATGTATCTGGTACACTGCAGGTGTGGTCCGTGACCAGGACCAGGAGCAGATCTGGAGGAGAGGATGAGGTTGCTTTGCTGGGCATGGAAAAAACAAGCATTGCCCCAACTGGTTTCTAGCTGCAGAGGCAGACAGGGAGGGTAGCTACATCACAAAGTCAAAACTCCCTTTTCAGAGGCTACTTCCACCCACCTGCAACAACTCCCTAACTCGAACAGAATTATTGTATTTCCGTACTGGTAAAATAACAATACATTTATTACCCTTTCATCAGTCTGTACCTGGAAGATTTGACAAAGAGTCACACGCTTTTATTTAGAATTATTCTCAGCTCCTAATATTAAACAGACATTCAATTCTACAGATGAGCTAGAGAAAAAAATTGGACAGTACAAAACATTCAGCATTCAAAAGAAGAAAAGTAATTTAACAGTGCAGAACAAATGATTTCTTTGGAAACAAACTTGTTGCAAAAGAAACAGGAATACATAATTTAAAATCTCTGATTTGTGTTTTCAAATTTTTAGTAAGATTTAAGAATACACTATATTAATAAAACGGGGACTAGTAGCCATGAAAAGGAAACAATCCTAACATGTAAAATGACATTTAGAAATGGTAAAATAATTACCACATTTTCTTCGTAAAGATGCTGCAGAAAGCAGAATCAACAAATTGGAAGACCAATATAATAAATTCTCTAAAAATTTAGAGTAAAAAGAGATAAGAGAAATAGGGAATAGATCCAGGAGATGCAACATATCTATAATAAGGGTTTTAGAAGGTTGGAAAGAGCAGACCAATCGGAAGCAAGATACAGGAGAAAGAGGAGGAGGAGGGTGCGGAGGAAGAGAAGGAGAAGGAAATTTTCCTCAGCTCAGTTAAGACTTGAGTTTTCAATTTAAAAGGCTCAATTATATTTAAATATTAATTTAAAAATCTACAACTGGACATATACTGGCACAGTTTCTCAATTTCAAAGGTAAAGAAAACTTTCTAGAAGCATTCCATCCAGAGAGGGAAGAAAGAAGAAAGTTTCTGACAAAGAAAAGACAGTAAGTTTGACATGAGCTTTTATTCCACAATACTTGAAAATTAGATGACAATATTTAAAAGGAATACTGAAAGAGTTCTAAGGAAAAAGACTGTAACCCTAACCAGGTTCTTACATAATGACCACAGAGCCTATCAGATATGCAAGACTCATGAAGATGATGCACTTATCCTTCCTCAACTAATTACTCAATGTTTACCAACCACTGAAAATCACGTCAGAGTACAACCCCAATAACTGAAGACAGTATGGAAGAAATGAGCAGCAAACAATGAAATGAGTATAACTGAAGGTAAAATTAAAATGACTATGGATAATGTACTGTAATCCTTATGTTAACATTAAGAAAATAATTTTAGAATTATGATTAAAAAAAGGTATATGGATAAAAATCTGTATTTTAAGTCTCAGAATATTTAAACAAAAAATTATTGATTGAGGGGTAGTATAAGGAATAATCTATATTTCCTATTTTATAGGATAAGTAAATATATAGTTTCATTCTTGGCAAAAATAGAGAAATATCAATTTTACAAATATGTTCTTTTAGAACTTAAAGGCAATAATTATTAAACATTAATTATTGAATATGAAAGAAAAGACTTTGGTTTCAGGCAAACTAAACCCTGTTTGAGGCTCAGCTGTTACAAAGTGTGTGAATTTGGATAAATTATTAATCTCTCTAAGCTTTAGTTATCTCACCTACAAAATAGAAATAATAGTTTCTTTGTTATGTGATTGTTTTAAAGAGTAACTGAAATAAAATATGTATACATATACAGCCCACTGTCTGATATATGATAAATGTGGGGTGTTAGCCATTGTTATTAATAATAAAAGGAAAAAACCTGATAAATATAACAAAAGACAGAAGGAGAAATTAAAAGGTAAAGCAAATAGCTGTATTAAATAGACAGCAGAAATTGTTCAAGGAAACATCACCAAACGTATCAGTTATCACAATACTTGAAGATGGGTTAAATTTTTCTGTTGAAAATCAAAGACCCTCAAACAAGACTTTCAAAAAACACAGCTACTTTATGCACTATTTTTTAAAAAGACACATTGTTCATTCACTCAACAAACACTTGATTGCTTACTATGTACCAGACACTATTCTAGGTTCCAGGGATATAGTAGGAAACAAAACACAAAGGCTTGGACCATTCAGATATTGGGGGTGGGCAGCACATCTGAACAGAGAGTAGTAAGAATGAAGACCCTCAGGCTGGGATGGGCCTGGCCATGCTCAAGAAACAGTGTGGCTGATGCCAGCAAGCAGCAGAGAGAAGGGTAGGTGAGGTCAGGGAGATAACTGGAAGAAGTGGGGTAGGGCCTTTAAGACCTTGTCTGGACTTTGGATTTTACTGAGAAGGTAATTGGAGAGCTCTGAGTATGAGTGATATGATTGAACTTCCTTTCTTTGACAAGATCATTCTGATTGCTGTACTGAATGAAAACAGACTGAAAGTCAGAGTAGAGTCTGAGATCACTTAGAAAATTAATGTACTAATCTAGCAAAGTGATGACAGTGTTCTAGATCAAGGTGGTAGCAGTGAAGATGGTAAGTAGGTGGACTCCTCCGGACTGGAAGGTTTAATTGACAAGATTCGTTAACTGTTTACATGTGGAAATTGTGAGAAAAAGAAGAGTCAAGGATGACTCCAGGTTTTTTAGCCAGAGCAATGGCAAGGATGTGGTCATCCGCGGCTGCAGTGGGAACTATAAGGGCAGAGCAGGTGTGCAGGTGACTGGTGGCTTTGACTAGGGTGGGCTGGGGGAAGAGGGATGAATGTCTAAGAGGCAGAGTAGAAGAGAGAGAAAGAAAGGCAAGAAATTGGAGAAGAGGACACACATACTCTTTCTAAGGAGCTTCACTCTAAGAAGGAGCAGAGAACTACTGGGAAAGTCAGTTCCTCAAGGGACAGATGGGATCAGGAGAGGATTGTTCGCTTCTTAATGAAAAGGTCAGGATATTGGTATGTTGATGTAAGAAAGAGATAGAGGAATATATTTTTGTAGTACCATAGATTTCTAAAAATCAAAGAGTAAACAAAGCAAACTTTAAAAGGGTAGCAATGTAAGATTAGACAAAGAATTCAAGACAAAAAGCATTAAATGAGACAGAAGTTAATATATATTTGACTGATAAACAATGGAACAAACTAAGGAAGTTGTTAAAGAAGTAGTCCTCAGAACAATACTGCACCCAGATGAATTTATGGGCAAAACTGACAAAATCTTCAGGTAAATGATCACTTCTTTACTATTTAAACTGATCCCGACAATAAAAGGAAGAAAAATATTTCAGTTAATTTGAACAAACTAGCAGGACCTAATACTAAAATCTGACGGAGAAGGAAAGAAGAAACAAAATCAAGTCACTTTTGCAAAGATTGAAACAAAGAGTCTTAAATAAAATATATAAGTAAATTAAATCCAGCAAAATATTACAAGAAAAACAGATAAAATCCAGGCAGGATTTATTTCAGGAATACAAGGATGGTTCAATGTAGACAACATGACTATAATTAATAATATTGTTATTTAAAAGTAGAAAAATAATTAAAATAATATCAATAGATGTTAAAAGAGCATTTAACATAAATGCCATTAATATTAGCATATCAAAAATTATTAATTTAGGCATAGAAAAATATTGCATTAATAAAGAATATCATCTGAAACCAAAAGCCAACAAAAACTATACATAATGAATCAAGAACAAGAAAAAAATGCCAATTATTATTATTTTTCAATGAAATCCTGGTATTAGTGTAATGAAACAAGAAAAAGATATTTTTTAAAGTATAGCTATTAGAAAGAGATAAAAATCATCATTTTTGCAAATAAAATAGCAATTTCACTATAAGAGACTAAAATGGAAACTTATTAAAACTAATGTTAAGTTCAGTAAAATGGCAGAATGCCAAAGACATATAGAAATCAATAGCTTTTTGCATACTAAACTAGGCAGATTTGTAATTTAAAATTCTGTTTACAAGAGCAACCCCCCCAAAAGCCCTCAAGTACAGTGTTTTCCAATAAAAATGTAATATGAGCCACATATGTAATTTTTGATAGCTTACTTACCACATAAAAAACGCAAATAAAGCCGGGCGCGGTGGCTCACGCCTGTAATCCTAGCACTCTGGGAGGGCGAGGCGGGCGGATCGTTCTGAGCTCAGGAGTTCAAGACCAGCCTGAGCAAGAGCGAGACCCCGTCTCTACCAAAAATAGAAAGAAATTAATTGGACAGCTAAAAAATATATGTAGAAAAAAAAAATTAGCCGGGCATGGTGGCGCATGCCTGTAGTCCCAGCTACTCGGGAGGCTGAGACAGTAGGATCACTTTGAGCCCAGGAGTTTGAGGTTGCTGTGAGCTAGGCTGACGCCATGGCACTCGCCCCAGGCAAGAGAGTGAGACTCTGTCTCAAAAAAAAAAAAAAAACCACAAATAAAAAACATACTTTATGTAACCTAATAACCCATAATATTATTTCAATTATTTAATCAATACTTTAAAACTTTTTTTTATACTTAGGCTTCCACATCTAAGGCAGTTTGGTAGCCAGTTAGTGTGTTTATTTTTACACTTACAGCATATTTCAATATGGAATAGCCACAATTCACAACCTCAGTAGTGCCTATGGCCAGTAGCTATTGTACTGGCCATTGTAGCTCTCATAGACCTAGGTACGTGCCCGAGAAGACATGTGCAGGACTTACTAACTTGAAAACGCCAAAACTTCTAAAGAGCACAGGAGGAGATTTCAGTAAAAGGACAAAATATGACAAATTCCTAGATAGGAAATCTCAATACTGTAAAGATATGAATTTTTCTCTTCCAGATTATTGTATAAATTCAACACAAGCTTAATCAAAACTTTCATGACATTTTTGTAGAAGATCTGACAAAAAGATTCCAAAGATTAGAAGCATAAATATCAAAAAATATCAAGAAAATTTAAAAATGACAAGTAAAAAGGATTGGGATTGGCCATGTCAGATATTTAAGAGTCATCAAATATTTACATGTTATCAATTTACGAAAATTACAACAATGTGATACTGGCAGTTCAACAGAGAGACTGTAAGAACTAGTATAGATAAGAATTTGGTACAGTAAAAGATAAAGGCAGAATTAAAATATGTGGGAAATGAAAAAGTTGGTAAATATGTGGTATTCAGGCCACTTGTAAAAAATATAAAGTGATATGTCTATTTTATATCTTACACCAAAATAAATACTGCATGACTCAAAGATTTAAAATAAAAACTAGAAAGTAGTAAAGTGATTAAAAAATCTATAGTTGAATATTTATAAAATTTTGGAGTAGGAAAAGTTTTTCTAGGATAGAAGTCAGAAAGAAGGCTGGTCTCGAACTCTTGGGTTCAAGCAACGTCCCAAAGTGCTGGGATTATAGGAGTGAGCCACCATGGCCGGCCTGATATAATCTAATCTGAACAAATCTCTCATTTGTGTACACAAGGTTATATATACAAGGATATTATTTCAGCATTGTTTGTAATAGAGAAAAATTGAAAGTAACTTAAAGGCAATAGTTGAATGGTAATTATATTACAGAACAGCTATATTTAGTCAGAGTATGCAGCAATTTAAAAACAAAGAATGGGGCCACCCGTGATGGTGCACACCTGTGTTCCCAGCTACTTGGGAGGTTTAGGAGGGAGGATGACTTGAGTCCAGAAGTTTGACACCAGCCTGGGCAACATAGCAAGACCCCCCCCATCTCAAAAATAAAATAAAAAATAAAAAGATTACATATGTTGCCCTCCCCCACCCCAAGTCAGAGCTTCAAGCGTGTCCATCCCCCGGATGGTGCATATCGCACTTGTTATGTATGCATATACCCATCCCCATTTATTAATAATGTGTCCAAAATTGTTACTGCTGGTAATCTGGAAGAATCTGAAAATAGCAGGTCATTGTTCTTGCTTCCAGAGCTGCATCCTCTGTTGAATAGGGTCAGGGAGCCGCCAGCTCAAGCCTCTTCTGATCCAATGACAGGCTGTTCTCTCCTGTCCAGGGAAGGGGTGAGCCCATCTCCCTCCCAGGAAGAGCTGTGAGCTTCTCCACCCAGAGGTGTCTGATCCATAGGATCAGACAGTATAGTGAGCCAGTCCTCAGCAGGGAGACAAAGGCCACATGTGTGGCCATGGCAAACATCTGCACTGCTGTGCTCACAGGCCCCTGCAGCTAGGTGAGCTCCAAGAGCTGCTCCCAGATCAGTGAAAAATGTACCTGCTGTACCCACCCAAAAATAAAATAAAATAAAAATAAAAAAATAAGAAGAAAGGATGATGTAAAGCCACATACATGTGTATGGGGGGGGTCTACCTATATATATACACACACATACATATATAGAGAGAAAGTGATAAGTGAAAAAAATTTGTTTGAAAATAATTTCTATAACTTGATCTCATAAGCGCCTTAACATGTATATGTGTCTATATATATATAGACACACATATATATTTTTTTAAAACATACATATATATACACATGCTTAGCAAAAGGGCTGACAAAAAAAAGAAAATGATAAAGAAAAAGAAGAATAGATTTGGTGACAAAATCTATTTATCAAAAACATAAATAAAAAGCTAATTTCCAAACTGGTAAAATGATTCCAACAAACATGAATAAAATACTAATGGCCTTGATACATAAATAGCTTTTATAGATCATTAAGAGAACAAGATGAACAATTCAAAAGAAAATAAAGAATGGACTAAGGACATAAACAGTCCAGTTCCCAAAAGAAAATACAAAGTTTCACCTTCCAAATTGGCAAAGATGAGAAAATGATGACTGTGTTTGATAAGGGTGCAAAGAAATAGGCAATGACGTGGACAACCTTTCTTGAAAGAAAGCTGGAAGCATGTATGAAATGCCTTAAAAACTTACACAGTCCTAAGCTGCATAAGGACATTTTAGTCAATGATGGACCTCGTATACGACAGTGGTCCCATAAGACCAGAATGGAACTGAAAAACTCCTATCGCCTAGTGATGTCATAGCCATCATACTGTAGTAGCGCAATGCATCACTCACATGTCTGTGCTGATGCTGGTATAAACGAACCATGTAATTGTGGGTGCTATACTATACTTCCTGATGATGATAATAAACAACTATGTTACTCATTTATGTATTTACTATACTATACCTTTTATCATTATTTTAGAGTGAACTCCTTCCACTTATAAAAAAATGTTAACTATAAAACAGCCTCAGGCTGGTCCTTCAGCAGCTGTTCCAGAAGAAGGCATTATTATCACAGGAGATGACAACTCCATGCGTGTTCCTGCCCCAAAGACCTTCCAAGGGGACAAGATGTGGAGGAGGAAGACAGTGATGTGGATGATCCTGACCCTGTGTAGACCTAGGCTAATGTGTGTGTTTGTGTCTTAGTTTTTAACAAAAACCTTTAAAAAGTACAGAAAAGAAATTTAAAAAGTAGAAAAATCTTACAGAATAAGGCTATAAAGAAAATTTTTGTATAGTTGTGCAGTGTGTATGTTTCCAGCTAAGTATTATTACAAAAGAATCAAAAAATTTTAAAAAATTAAAAATGTATGAAGTAAAAAAGTTACAGTAAGCTAAGGTTAATTGATTATTGCAGAAAGAAAAAAAATTTTTTTTAATTTAGTGTAGCCTAAGTGTAGAATATTTGTAAAATCTATAGCAGCACAGAGTAATGTCCTAGGCATTCACATTCACTCGCCACACACTCACTGACTCATCCAGAGCAAATTCCAGTCCTGCAATCTCCATTCATGGTAAGTACCCTTCACAGGTATACCATTTTTTATCTTTTATACTTTATTTTTACTATAGCTTTTCTATGTTTAGATACACAAATACCCACCATTGTGTTACAATGGCCTGCAGTATTCAGTACAGTACTCAGTATAGCCACATGCCGTACAGGTTTGTAGCCCAGGAGCAATAGGCTGTACCATATAGCCTAGGTGTATAGCAGGCTACACCATCTAGCTTTGTGTAAGTACACTCTACAACATTCCCACAAGGATGAAATGTGCCTAAGGGCACACTTCTCAGCATGTAGCCCTGCTGGTAAGTGACACACAACTGTGTATCTTTCCACTCATATGAGGTACCTGGACTAGAAAAGTTAAAAGACAGAAAATAGAACAGAGATTACCGGGGGCTCAAAGGGAGAGAAAATGGGAAGTTATTTTAATGGGTACAGCATTTCTGTTTGGGATGATGAAAACATTCTGGAAATGAATAGAGGTGATGGTTGCATGACATTGTGAGTGCATTTAATGTCACTGAATTGTACACTCAAAAAAGGTCAACATGGTAATGTTTATGTTATGTATATTTTACCACAATTTTTAGAATTCCATTATATGACTATGAAGTTTATTAAACCATTCCCCTATTATTGAACATTTAGGGTTTTTTTCCAAATTTTTAGCAATTAAAAATAACACTAGATAATATATATATAACCTTTGACCCAACATTTTTATTTGTGGATATTTATCTTGTGGTAAGATGGAATATGTATAAAGATATATATTTTCCTCCTGGCATTATTCGTAATAGCAAAAAACCAGAAACCTAAATAACTAGCATATTGGAATGGTCAAATAAATTTTGGTACATAATGGAAAATTAGGAAGCCACTAAAAAGTGTACTGCAGACATATATCTATTGATATTAAGGGAGAAAATGATTAAAAATAGTACAGATGGCATGATAAACTTCAAAAGAAGTAAATGTTTATACATGCATACGAAAGTATCTGGAAGAACATATAACAGGTTTTTGCTAGTGGTTATATCTGAGTAAATGTGGTTTCATTGCTTTTTAATGCTCTTTTTCTTGCTTGTCTATTTTCTGCAATGAACACTAACTTTTTTGAAAAAAGAAAATAATTAATAAAAGAAACTTAATTTGAATAAGACATAAATAATTGCTCCCAGTTATTTTTCCTTTCTCAGAAGTAACACTGTGCCTTCATGTACTACACAAAATGCCCCCTCAAAAAAGAAAAACAAAATGCCAACCAAAAGGCTGTCTAGGTTACTTATTTTATGGAACCAGCTGATAATTCTTTCCCCAATCTGAGTAACCAGAAATTAGATTACATTAAGACAATGCTTTGGGCTTTTGGTTTGCTTCTTAGTTGGCCATAGTAGATATATGTACAGACCATTAATGAAAATACTTTCAACTTTTGCTAATGAGGTGAGTTTTCTTTTATAAACGAGGAATATGATGTCCCCTGAAGAGTAAAGCTACACACAAAGTGAGACATTCAGGTATCTGAACAGAACCTAGTAAAATTAGAGCAAGAAAACTATAATGGCTTTAAGAGTATCCCAAAAACTTATGCAGTTCTAGAAGGAATAACACTGTGAGTTTAGAGGAATAGGCAAACAGATCCAATCCTACAGGCATTTTTGTTTGGGTGTCCCACAGTAAGTTGTAAATCTAGAACAGGAAACCTGAAATCATTAAGGTCACATATTTGTAACATCATATTCAATTAGGTTAGAAAAGTGCAATATCTGTCATCATGTCATAAAAAGATGTGTTTTTCTCTCAGATCTCTTATAAAGAAAAGCTCCCTATATTGTTACAGATAGGGCTGTTTTCAATCAGTTACAAGGAGCAATTCAATTACTAGATGGTTTAGTGCAGTAACTGACTCCAGACTAATTTAATTTCTTTAGGTCTCTAAAGATCAATTGATCTGATTTGTCCCATCCCCAAAGGCTGTTTAGGAAAAATTCAGACTTAAATACCTGGAAATGAAATCCAAAACCTTGGCCAATTTCACACTACTTAGGTCATCTTGCAAACTTTCAGCTAGTCATGTAAGAGTGCTCTCTTGGCCCTCAGACCATTGAAGGCTACTCAGCATCATGTACATGTGAGAGCTCCCACATCGGGATGCTTATTCAATAAGTAGAAAATGTGGCCGCATGCATTATCAAATCTGCCATTCCATTCTAAAGGGCAGTCAGACTGGTAGTCCTATCTCATAAGCCATGTGCAACTACAGGGCTATTTTCACTCTAGGAGAAGTTTGTATTTGTCCCCCTGTAATATTCTGAAATTTTAAAAAAAAGACTATTAAAAGTAGAGTGAGACGGGATAAAAACTGTTAGAGGAAATGCTCATTTAACAAGTTGAGGAACTTATAATTATTTTACATTTTTAGATTTATAAACTGCTGTCATAAATGTCAGCTTGCTTGATTCTCAAAGTAAATCTTTCAAGTGAGCAGGGTTATTGTTTCTATTTTCTAGAGCAGGGTTATTGTTTCCATTTTCTAGATGAAGGAATAGACTCAGAGGTCTGGTGACTTCTCCAGCATCACTCACTCAACAAAAGGCAGAGCTGGGACTCTGACCGATGACTTTTTTCCCCCAATAGATCATGCTTACCCCCTGGTCTGAGACAGAACACATGATGTACACTAAAGACATTGCCAAAGCCCCACTGAGTCACTGTCTCCATTATTTCAAACCTGAATAAAACTGAGAAAAAGTTCACTTATAATAATCCCAGCTGCATAAATCCAGTCTGCATTGGACCTTCTGGCACTCGGAAGGAGGCAATAAAAAAGTCGTGCTTAAATGAAGTGGACTCCTTTGTCGCCCATACTGCTGGCACTGCATTCTCACTGCTTTATGTCCCCCCTAATTGGAGAGTTACCCACTTGCATTTTCTCTTCATTTTGCAATGGATTTTTAACCACAAGCTCAAGTTTCTTTCTCTCAACATCCCCAACCACTTGTCAAGCTCGCTAAGTAATTAATCTTTTTTTCTACTCAAATCCCACAGTTTCTGCCCAACGTTCAGCCTCTCCTGCTGGCTGCTTTGCCTCCCCGCTGAGCCTCTTAATCTGTTCCCCCAAATCAAACCTCCCCCATATGCTCTGCCATTTGGGAAGGCTTAGGAAGACTCAGAGAGAGGTTGCTAAAACATGTAATCACTGAGTTGCCAGGAAAGGTTGGGTACAATGCTGAGGTCGGGAGAAGTGGCCATGTGGTAGGTAACAAAGAATTCAGTACAACTATGTAGCGGCTAGTAGGGAAATCACGCACAGACGTGGAGATAAAGTAAACGAGAGGGCTGGTGGCTAGCGTAGCTCCTCCCACCCCCATCAATAAAGATGTTGGGTCACATGAAAGAATAAGTTAGTGTGTTTAAGAAATACAAATGATCAATTAGGTTGAAAAATCTTTTCTTTGAAAAACACAGTTTTTGTCATTCATACTGTGCAAACTAAGGATCTCAATACAGTCATTACTCATCACCCAGATGGTCTCAAACTGCATGAACCATTTTAATTGAGTAAAAAATAGTGTTATAGGCACATGATTGTCATTTGTCTTCTTAGAGGGTCCTGAGACCTGATGTTTCTCCTATTAACATAAGCAATCCACTCTGTAGGTAAAATTATGCGACCCTGAATTAAATTACATCTTCCTTGTTTCAAAATTCCAAATTACCCTTATATTCTTTGTGTTAGCAAATATATCTACTTCAGAAGGAAAAAGCTATCAAAGTTCTGTTTCTCTGCACACTGCCACTCATGAAGACTTGAAGCTTAATGTTATCAAAAGGACTAAGTCTTTGATAACAACAAAGACTATTTTTTACAGTGGAATAAACGTCCTGACCAAAGAAACCTCTTTACTCAGAAATAGAACATATAATAGATCCAGCTGCAGCAGCTGCATTTCTGCAGGGTTTATAACTGGAAGAAAAGCGGGCACAGAGAGTTGGAGACTGTATATGGTAAGGTTATGGCTCTTTGGTGTCCAAAGGAGTGTGTCTTACAAACTCCCTTTTCTTTTGATCTTATCTGAACAAGAAAGTAAACAGAACATTCTCATTACCTCTCAATGTCGGTGAGCCTGGAGGAATCCCGGAATCCTTTGGCAAAAGGATTGCTATCTATTTTCAGCTTGGTTATCTAGAAAGGAAAGAACAGATACAAAACAATATCATTTCCGAGGTTAAGGAAGTAAAATCAGAAATAGAGTTTGTTCATTTCCCATGGCACACCGAGAATATCTTCGTGTCTCTCTGTGTCGTGAGAAGGGTGGAAAGTGCTGGACAAGTTCACAGGAGGGACGGATCATGGCCAGGTGGGCTGGCTGGGGAAGGCCTCAGAGAGAAGGAGGTATCTGAGGACAGGCTGGAGGTCAATGGATAGATACAATTAGGGATGGGGAGGCCTTTCAGGCAAAGGTAGACATGAACAGGGGTGTGAGGTATTTAAGAGATCAGTGAATGGCTAGGGCTGAACTGCCGAACAGGGAGCTGCCCAGATGAGAAAATCATGCAGAATTCCAGCGTTGCTGAGGAATAGGGAATGAAAGTAAGAATGCTGTCTCATTCTGACTTGGCAATATCTTTTGTTAATACTGTGAGCACATATACATGCCATCATAGATAAAAAGACAAAATGGCCTCATGTTCAATACTATATTGATATATATGACATAAATACATGATATAAAGCCTTCAGAATATAAATGTACTCCTATTCCCCTTTCTATTTGACTAAATTAGAATCAGATTAGTCCCTCTTTTGTTATCGTTCCATGCAATGTTATTTATAAACTCTATGTTTATATGGAAAAAATGCATTCTAATAAGAATCACAATCTATGACGCCACGGCACTTGCCCCAGGCAAGAGAGTGAGACTCTGTCTCAAAAAAAAAAAAAAAAAAAAAAGAATCACAATCTAAGTATTAATATTGTCTATGCTGTGGTATTCATAATTCCCATAGGACTAATACTAATGTAGAAATGTCCATTAAATCATACGTACTGTGCCTCTGCAGGAAAATACATTAGGTTGCAAAGAAAAATAATGGAAATGCTGATTAAAAGATACTCAACATGGAAAATCCCTGAATGTTAGAGCTGAAAGGAACCTGAGAGACCATCTAGCCCATGGTCTCGTCAGGCAGATAATCACACTGAGGTACAAAGAGCGTAAGGACCAAGAAACAGAAAGTCAGTAACTGAATTAGAACCAAGGAAACCTTTAAAGAGTCATAGTTCCTTAGAATCAAAATTAGAACTTCTGTTAATCTTTAGAGAGAAACACATACAAAATATTCTTAACGGGGGAAAAAGTCATAGATTGTGGTATGTCCTCCTCTTTCAAAATAAGGAATAAATAATCAAAACAGTTTGGAATTCTATTTTGCCAAAAATCAACTTTTCCTCCAATTACAGTGTATCTATAGTTCATTTTAAACTGTTAACAGAAGCAGAATTCCCTTTTTCATTACAAAAGAGCTTTTTTCTTCTTCATATTTTCTTAATGTGAGCTAAACCAATGAACGAGCAGCAAAGAAGCTATTTCCCTCGCTTACAATGGAAACTCCCGCACTATCCTGAACAGAGACACTCCTCTCCTCTATCAATAACACTGGCAAGTTATAAGATTGACTGGTAATATAATTTTTAAGGGCATTTGACGGTGCCTCAGAAACGCTCATTTTTAGCCCATGAATATTCACTATAGAGCACTATAGATCAGCCAATTTTCTTTTCAGCTCAGTCATGGAAATTGGTAGACTGGGAAGGAAATAAGGTAGATAAATAAGAAACCTGTTCTCAATGGATAGCAACAGCTACTTAAAGTAGCTGCATATAAGGAAATACACAGGAACCCCTGAGGTTGCCTCTAAAATGTGCCATGAACAGTTTACAGAGAACCTTTCCTCACACATGGCCACGACTTTCTCAGGAGTGAAGTCTGTTTCGGCCATTTCAGACCAGGACTTAATTGTGAATGTCAATTTACAGGAAGAAGAAGAAAAGTTTTATTTGTTTGAAATAAATTGTAAACATCTTCTAAAGCCCAGGTAACCAGTATTCTCTAAGATTATAAATACTAACAAGATTTTAAAATCCTCTAGGACAGGAGGTATGTCTCTTTCTACAATTATAATTTAAAATATGAATATGCTTTCACAGTGACTCTTCAACAAATATTTAATGAGGATTGATTACCATGCACATGCGCTGCACTAGATGTCAGATGGTGCAAAGGTGAAAAACACGTGGTCTCTCCCCAGTGGAGCTTAACATTCCATGGTGCAGGCAGAGCCATGCACAGCTAACCAGAACTGGAAGTGGCTTTAAAGGCCACCAAAGAAGATGGCACCACATCCCCTGCATGGTTAGTGACCATAAGGGTGAACTGAACCCAGATGAAAATTTCAAATGGGAACTGTGGTTTACAGCAATAAGGATCAGTCTCCCTTCAAATAGCACCTTTATAAAATCGAAAAGTAAAGAGACTTGCCACTGGAGGAAATATTCCAGAGACACTGTTAGGTAACATATCTAACAGAAGAACTACCAGGATATCCACAATAAGAACCCCAGAGAGGTGTGTTCAAGAAAAAATAGTCAGAAATATGATTTCTTCTTTCTACCAGTTACAAATTAGGTGAAGCCATGAGTTTACATAAATAGCATTTTATTTTTTTTTAAGATAAAATAATTTTTAAATAGCAAAATTTTAACATTCTAGGTAATCACACATTTTTAAAAGGTCAGACACAGATTTTATGCCATAATATTTAAATAAAAGTTATATAGAAATAAATACATTTTTTAAGGTTTGGTTTTATATCCCTTTATGAAATTTAGGTATTATTTCTCAAATAACACACTTGAGAATTGATGAGGAAGGAGCTGAGTTAGAGACAGCGATTTCAGTTGGATGTCATTTCATTCCATGTCCTAATATAGGATGCCTGTCGCTTGTAATGCAGTTGAACAATATGTCCATCAAACGTGTAGAAAAACAAGAGGTACGACTTCTTTATAATTCAAAAACAATTTTTAAAAGCAGCGATGTTTCTCACTTTGTGAAGACAAAGTATTAACAAGTAAGGATAGTAGTATGTGCTTAAAAAATCTTGCTGTTTAGTGTGTGTCTCTACATGTATCTAAATTACTAATTTAGTCTAAAACACAACCCTGTTTTTCATGTATTATTTCAGTAATGTAGAACATAATGCAATTCTTGGCCAGAAAATTCACTCTTTCAACATCTCTATTATCTGTAAATAAATGTATGTATAATTGGAGGGCAGATTTGATACTACCAGCTGTGCCAAAGAGAAGGGGACCTTTCGCAGTAGTTATTCTCCATGATACCACTGGACCCTGAATCCAGCTGGGGTTCGCAGCTATAAGGTGAAATTGGCCCTTAGAGACCATTTCTCCAATTATCAGGAAAAGATCTGACCAAAGGCATTTAAAAATGAAACCTGACCTACACTTCAACTCTACAACAATGGTCTGCCTGCTCCAAAACAATGCATGACCTTTAAATCTTAAATTATAAAATACTTTGTTGAAAGTGTAATGTATTTAGCTTTTATCTAATAATATAAAGAAATGCTATCATTCACTTGCAAAAATCACAGAAAGAAATAGCAAAAAAGGTCCCATTTTCATTACTTATAAATGAAATTATCAGCCATAATAAATGAGTTTTTTCACAAATTTGACTAGAAATTTTGATTTGGATGTTAATAGACATAAAAATAACAGTCCTATCCAAAGTTTAATATATATGAAAGTGGTCTTAAATGTGAACTTTTAAATATTCCTCTCTTTCCTTTTATCTCTTTGTTCTTTGTGCATGGAAAAATTCTAATATTTAAACTATACTTAGTATGTGTTTACCTTATTTCTTCCCTATATATTTATTCTACTATATGTTTGCTATGGGAAAATCAGTACACAAACTTGGTTTAGCAATGAAGACACAGTAGATATGAGGAGGCCTAGAAAGAGTCAAGGATAACTTCAGAAATAAGCACAGGACTAATGAAAATGCTAACCCCCAAACTGATTGATTCATTCCACATATGTTTATTGAACACCTGCTATATGAATTTTGATTGGTCTTATGAGGTTTATAAACCATTTGCAAAACTGGCCTGTTATGGTACCAAGTCAAATCTTTGACTATGCACTGGATTTCAATTTAATAGGTATATGGCTTTGTGCTAGCGACTATGGTTTTAGAGATGGATGCATAGAAATAAACAGACACAGCAGGATCTATTAAAGAAGTTAATTTTGAATTTAGTAACTTCCATTGTGGGTTATTTAGCAATGAGAGGACATACTAATCATGTTAATCTTTATACTTAATGATGCAATAAAGAACACCTGGGCACTGATAGCTGCATTTTGATCCCATTTATGATATCGATTAGAAAAAAACATTTGCAAAAGGAGCAACTAGTGTTGGAGTGTGTATTTATTAGTATCTTAGCCCATTTTAATTTAGCCACATTTTCAAATTCAGTTTTTTTTTAACCTTTCACACCATCAGTGGTCAATTCCTTGGCTATGCAATCTGTCATGATGCCACCAAAAAGGCAGAATTAAGTCCAAGAAGATCAAAACCTCATGAGGTTCTGTTACTCACCAGACTTGTGACCTTGGGTGAATGTCCTAACCACTCTGACCTCAGTTTCTTTACCTACAAAATGGGACTCTCAGGGCCTCCCTCAGGACATAAGTGTCAGAATGAAATGACATATTGAGAAAAAATGTGGAAAGATTTTTGTGAACTAAAAGTAATAAATCCAAACCATGAATTTTAGTTGGATCCTAGTTCAGAGGTTATTTGGGGGGTAGAAAGATTATCAAAGACGTGGTTGGTCCATCCTAAAAATTTTAATATGAATTGAATATTAGGCGATATAAAGAAATAACTCCTATTAATTCTCTTAGCTGTGATAAAAATGTTAGGATTACAAGAATAATGTCCTACTGTCAGAATATGCTTGCAGAAGTATTTAGAAGTAAAGCCTCATGATACGTGCTACTCAGTTTCAAATGATTCAGGGAAGGGGAAAAGTGCGTACACGGGGGCGAGGGGGGCGGTGAGGGAGAGAACAAGAGGTACAGTGAATGTGGCAAAAAACAATTGTTGAATTTGGGTGGAGGGATACATGAGGTTGATTTTACCATTAGTTCAATTTTTTATATATTTGGAAATTTTCTAAATAAAGACTAGAAGAATAAGAATTAAATGAAATAATGTCATTAATGTATGTGGCTCCTATTAGATGCAGCTAGTGCTTAGTAGATACTCTGACATCCAGTTTAGGATGATCACTATGTTGTCACACTTGCTGTTGTGCAGTGTGAACATTACATTTACTTTAAAAAAATGGACATAAAAAGTTTAAACCCTCTAAAAAAGTATGTCGCAGAGCCCATCAAGGTCAAAAGCTGAGAGGAGGTGAAGTTCTGCTTCCTTGGGAACACCAAGCACCTACAACTTAGAGGTTGAGGACATTGACTCTTGAATCTAACCACCGGGACTCAAATCTGTGATGGGAGGAGCAAGATCACCTCAGATGACTTATTTAACTCTTGACTTAATTTTCCCAACTGTATGATACTAAACAAAAATACTATTGCTCCTATCTTGTAGTATCATTGTGAAGATTAAATAAGACAATGCACTTCAAATGGTGCCTTGCACATAGTAAGTACCCAAATGTTAGCTATTATTATTATGAAAATAATAATAAAGGGTAAATAATACCATTCTATTCCAGTGTACCATGATATGAGAGGTCCCGCCAGCATTTATTCAGGAATGCTCTTTCACCTATTAAACCAAACCTAAAGCAATATATTTAGAAACTTTCTTTAATTTTTGTTCTATCCCTATAATTTTCACTTTAAAAAACCCTATTTACCTATTCTTGCTTTGGCCCTCTTTACAGAGAATTCTCGTAAAAGCAATGAAGTTTCCACATGACAAGTTTTTATGTCATTCGCAAACATCAACAGGATTTCTTAAATTAGTATAAATCTAATGTTTTATATTATAAAAGCTATAAATTCAGTTAGTATAAAATGCATCGAATGTTTCAGAACCCTTTTCTGAACTTACAATATCTGCATTCTATGTGCCCTCAAGTAAATTAAAAGTGGGATTGTTGGTTTCAATGTTCCAGAAACTCAGAGAAACTGCGTTAGTGTTTTAGGGCTTTGCAGGCTTCTGCCTATACCCAAATTTTTAGCTTGGGCATTCTGTGAAAGTTTCTACCCTTGTCATCATAGAGATAATTCAAAGGTTACAATACTTTGCTTTACTATAAGATGATCACTATGATAACTATATATTCATTTGTCTCATTAAAAAACATATCACTAAAATTTTAAAATCCAAATTGTGACAAATCCTCTTTCAACATTCCTGAGATAGTCCAATAGTAACCAAATGCCTTATTTACCGAGTGCCTTACAGTTTCCAAAGGCATGTTTATACACACCATTACATCTGATCTTCACAGCAATCTCCTAAAGGGTCTGATCAGTTGTTAGCCCCAGATTACAGGTAGGGAAAATGACAGCCATGGTGGGGAAATGAAATCAACTTGAAGTTGTACAGAAATTATAGGTGGGCAAGCCTTATACAAGCCTTACATATCCACTCTGGGCACTTGCCCACTTCCCTTCTCTGGGCTTCCACTCCCTCATCTGTGCAAGCTACCTGTGCTGTCAGATTTATCGTGCCTTTCCTGAGAGAATCTACGCCATATCTCCCTGTGCTGGCCATCCCACTCTGGACTCTGAGCCACCTATCAGGCAACATCTAACGGTTACTTACTCAGAACCCTAAGGGGAGAGTAACAGTTCTGGCTACCTACAACTAATAAAATAAAAGCATGATACAAAGACCTAGAGAGACTATGAACAACCAAATTTGTCAAGTAAACTGAGAATGCAAGTTCTTTTTACTGAGGTACATCAAAAGGAATTTCACTTCTGGTCCTTCCTGACTGCAGAAAAGTTACTTATTCTCTCTTAGACTCAGCTTCCTCACCTAGAGAGTGTGACCACTGCCACTAGCCGGTCAAGCTTATGCTGACCACAAAAGAAGAAAATGTGTGAGGAAGTGTGTAAAAGTACCTAGCCCTTAGTAAGATCTTGATAAATATATATAAAGTTGGAATAAACCTTATGAATGAAGAAATGCATAAATTTTAAATGTTTGTGCAACAGAGAGTAGACAATACAGGCTAATTATCCCTTATCTGAAATGCTTGGGACCAGAGTGTTTTGCATCTCAGATTTTTTCAGATTTTGGAATATTTGCATTATGCTTATGAGTTGAGCATTCCTAATCTGAAAATCCAAAATCCGAAATGCTCCAATGAGCATTTCCTTGAGTGTCATGTCACCGCTCAAAAAGTTTTGGATTTTGGAGCATCTTGGATTTTGGATTTTCGGGCCTAAGAAAGCTCAGCCTCCATGTAACCCAATATTATAAATTAGATATCTTGATTTTAATTAAATACACAAATGCTTACCTACTGCAGTTTGTTATCTAAAGAGACATTTAAAATCATTTTACTGGAATTATCTTACCCTAAATTACAGCTAAATAAGCTTCACCAAATATCTAAAGTACCAGTAGTAACGGACAGTTGGCCAGAATATGTGTTCAATTTTGCAGAAAATTTGAACTTTTACATTTTATGAAGCAACAAGAACATGGTTATGCATGTTACCAGAAAAAGGAAAAGGAGGCAGGTAATTTTCCAGAGAAGGACATTTGAGATGGCAGAGTGGGACAAGTTTGAGTGGGGAAGTAGGCAGTGAAAAACCTAACCCGGAGCATTAAAGATTCTAGAAGAGATGGTGTAATACGTGGTCACTCCACACACTCTCAAAGGTCCTGGGGCTGACACTCAATGGCTGTCTCCAAAGTGAACATGCATTCTGGGTACTGGGATAGCCCTTCTCTCCCAGAAAATATAAGAACCTCCTAAACCCTTATCTTATGCAGGAACTCGATTGTGACCTGTACACTCACCAGTTGGTTCTGGTAGGCAGTGACTGCCGTAAAAACTGTCTCTGGGAAGATAAATGTTCTAAATTCTTCAGACTTCAGATTGAGTAATGAGGCCGTGTGGTCTTTCTTCTTAATGATGTGCACCCTTGGCTGGTACTTATGCATTGAGTTCAAAATTATCTACAAGAAAAAGATGGGAAGTACTGAATTTTACATATTTACACTGCTAGATGGGCCAATTTACAGTGAGACAAAAAAAAAAAAAGAACCATAAGATTTATAATTTCAAAGTCAATTTTAAGATTAGGTTCTACCTTTTCCATTCTTAAGGCAAATTATTTTCATAAGATACTTCAGAGTCATTGTGGTGAATCATATTTTACCAAAACAACTGAGTAACACCTTGTTTCAAGTGTTCTTTCTGAAATGATTGTGGGGGGAGGTCATCTGAAGGATAAGTCTTATTTCTTTTTAAAATCAAGTCCTCAAAATATTTTTTGTTTGCTAGTCTGATTAGACCAAAGGACGCATGTCTAAATTTTCTAAAATAAGAAATCATATATTCTAGGGGGCCAGATTACTATTTATGGGGGAAAACAAAACAATTTAGAAAGGCAGTATGATATTAGACAGACCTGGGTTAGAACACTGAATCTGCCACTCTATAGCCCTATAATCTTAGGTCAAGTGATCTCACCTCTTCTACCTCCAGTTTTCTCAAATGTAAAAATAGTACTAACCTCATAGGGCTGTGGTGAGAATTAGATGATTGACCTCTGTAAAGCACATAGGAAACAGGAAGTGTTCAGTAAATGTGAACTGTATTATTTATGACAGCCTCCTTGATTCCACACTTCCAGTTATAAAACTGAACTTGCATCACAGTGATGGCCATCTTCCACTCTACAGCTAATAAAAATTGCTACATACTCAGAAGTCATAAACATACCATGGTTAACAAGGCAGCCAACAGATAATGTTTTTATACGTATTTTTAAAATATAATATAAAATTTTACCTTATGAAATCTGGGCAATAAAATTCGCTTTCAGATATAGAAGGTTTCCCACATCTTCCCATCTGCCATCCAGACACCTATCTAAATCTGCAAAACTGGGTATTTCTTTGGCGTGATGAGAGGACACACAGTGTATACTCTCCTCCCCAAGGACCCAGAAGAGAGTCTGGTTCTCAGGAGACATTTGGTAAACAGTACGGCAGGATCAATGGCGCTCACAGCTGGTTGCTACTGCTAATATTGCAACTGATGGCTCTCTTGCTTTCTTGGCAAATATGGGTGTGGACAATGACTGTTTCTGCTGATTGACTTTAGCAGAGTTAAATACTAGTCACCGTGTGATAACTGATACATAATCAATCTCTCTCTGTGCTGAGATGTAAGCCTACTTAAATTACAGGGCATTAACTGGGACTGAATTTTGAACACACTGCCTTTTTATGATCCCAAACTGGAATAGGAATAACTAAAACAAGTGAAATCTTCAAATAAATCAAAATAAACTTTAAAAAATGATAATGTTATCTCTTTGTATAATGCTTTTATTCCAAGGAGTTTAAGATACTGACGCCCAATCATAAAACTGGAATAAACTTACAGCAACAAAAGTAAACATTTTCCTCCTAATACTATTTTTTTTTTTATTGTTTGTTGTTTATAGGGGTACAGATGTTTAGGTTACGTATGTTGCCCTTGCCCCCCCTTCCCCCCAAGTCCCAGTCCCAAGCGTGTCCATCTCTCGGAGGGTGCACATTGCACCCTTTGTGTATGCATATATCCGTCCCCTCCTCCCCCTCGCC
>RJWJ010006798.1:44199-60904 GCA_004363605.1 Indri indri | reverse complement strand
CCCAGGCTGGCCTCGAACAGCTAGCCTCAGGCAATCACCCCACCTCAGTCTCCTGAGTCACTGTTTCTTAATTTTCTTGGAGTATAAGTGGCATAATAGAATCCACAAATTTTAAGAATTTTGATAATAGTATATATGAATTGAATTAATAATCAAAGGGGATATGGGCAGTATTTTATCTGATTTTGGACCCAAGGGTTTCCCCTAGTCACCTGTGAAAAGTATGATCTTTGTTTATTTTTTAAAAGTATTGTGTTTTAACAGATGATCCAGCAGCATCAAGAGTGGTTGGAAGACTTGGTTATTAGACTCCTTTGTGTTTTTGCCTTAGACAGATTTGGAGACTTTGTTTCTGATGAAGTAAGTATCACCTCAGAGAGGCTTTGCCCAATTGTATTTCAAATTCTACAAAATAAGTTTTTGCAAATATGAGTTTTCTTCTTTTTTCTTCTGTAGGTTGTGGCACCAGTTCGTGAAACTTGTGCTCAAACATTAGGTGTGGTTTTAAAACACATGAATGAAACAGGAGTGCATAAGACTGTGGATGTGCTGCTAAAATTACTTACACAAGAACAGTGGGAGGTTAGACATGGTGGTCTGCTGGGAATAAAATATGCTTTGGCAGTCCGTCAGGTAAATACTTCAGTTTTTGAAGGATACGTGGGAGGGGTTTTTTCACTTTTATTTTCATTGATCATTCAAAATTTCCCTAGAATCCTTAGTGTTACAGAGAAGCCAGTCCTTCAAGATTTGTCTTCTTGATACAGTGTCATAGAAATAGGTGGCACTGATAAGAATTTAAATATAAATCAAAAGGTGGTTACAGTTTGCTCTTTAGGGTCAAGTATTGTTTTTCCTCTTTAAATCCATTGCTGCAGTTAATTCAGTGCTTATCGTGTTTTAACTCATTTAAATATTGAATACATGCACTGAGGGCTTTAAGGCACAGTGTTAAGTTATACAGCGTACATACAGCAGAAGAGACATGAAATCTACCTTAGGAAACTTAAAGTAAGTGTAAAAGCAGCAACTTATATGGTCATGTACTTTGCACATTAACCGTCAATGTTTTCTTTTATCCTTTATAACAAGGCTTATAAGAAAAAAATGCAGATAGTCTTATCATTTTCACATAGGGAAATATGTTTCAAAAAGTTAGATGCCTTGCTCAAGGTCACAGAACTAGTTAGGGTTAGTACCAGAACTAGAAACTAGATGGCATGTCAGTCCAGGGTTTATTGTAATGTCATACTTCATCTAGGACAAAAATAACCTCATATGCACATAGTCTCCTACTTAGGAGCATTGATGTTCTCTTAGTAGGTTATTGAAAACTCTGATATGTTGTTTTTTTCTGTTCTGGCTAGGAATTTGGTCCCTATATTGGCCCACAAAAGCCTGTTTCATTCATTAATATAATATGTCTGAAGTCTTTTATTAAACTAAAAGTGCTATATAATCTATGTATACACATAACATTTTTGTGGAAAAATTGATTCAGAATTCCAGTAAAACATCTTCTTTCCCTTTCTCCCTATTTCCTCACCATAGATCTGGTGATGGAATTAGGGACTTCCATAAACATTTGCCTTGACCCTGAGAATAATGATGCCAGCAGAGTATGAGTGTTGAGGGGAAAGTAGAGGTGTGGAAGGGGAGATTATGAATGAGGAGCTAGAGAGAAACCAAAACCCAAACTTTCCTTTCCTTTTCCTCTTTTCCTTTCCTTTCCTTTCTTTTTTCCTTTTCTTTTCTTTTCGACAGAGTCTCGCTCTGTTGCCCTGGGTGGAGTGCAGTGGTATCATCATAGCTCACTGTAACCTCAAACTCCTGGGCTCAAGCGATCCTCCTGCTTCAGCCTCCCGAGTAGTTGGGACTACAGGCACATGACATGACTTCCGGCTAATTTTTCTATGTTTAGTAGAGACAGGGTCTCACTCTTGCTCAGGCTGGTCTCAAACTCTTGAGCTCAAGCAATCCTCCTACCTTGGCCTCTCAGAGTGCCAGGATTACAGGCATGAGCCACCATGCTAGGCCCGAACCTTTTCTTACAGTTTAATTTCCCTGAATGCTTTGCAGACTGGACCCTGGACCAGCATTGTGAGGGCCTTATTTCACTATTGATTATGACTACTTAATGCTTTGTCTCTAAATGCTTTTTGTCTCTTCCCTTCCTCACTTTCTTTCTATCGTAGCTCACTGCAACCTCAAACTCCTGAGTTCAAGCAATCCTCCTACATAACAGACTAGAACCTCCCTTTCTGTCCCTAAATGCAAGCTTACAGGCCTTTTGAAGTTTTCTAAGGTGTCATTGTGGTTGTCTTTTTTTTTTTTTTAAACTGCCAGCAGCAGACCATTCCCTCTGATTCTGCTCATAGACCCAAACACTCTCTCTACCTCTTTTCTCCCTCTGCTTCCTTCTTTGCTTTTCCTGGCCCTTTTTAGTCTCTTCTTCCTGTGGCAACCACCCACTCCCTCCTATGAACAAAACCTTTTTTCTGTGTGCTGCTCTCTAACCTCTATAGGGAACAGCAGGATTACGTGCAAATGGAAAAATGCCTTACTGATTTTTGTAATGTTATCACTATTTCCTACCAAGACCACTTCACAGTGAGATTCCTAGGAGTAGTCTGTGGGGAGATGACTCTGTTGGGGAGAAATGATAAGAGATTAAATTGAAATAATGAGAAGCCGGATGGTATGGCTTTTCTTTCACTCCTGTCTCATACCCCCTTTGGTTTTCAATGATGTTGAATGAGAAATGGAAGCTGAGGTTCTAGCGTAGGGGTTTGTATGTGTGTGTGTGTTCAAGCAGAGAATTCATAGTCTTACCTGGAAAACGTGTTCTAATGTTTTAAGTCACATCGAATAATGTAGTGCTTAATGCCATTGTAGTCTTTTTTAAATGGGATTAGTTATGTAGGCTTCTACTGATGCTTTGTTTTTTTTTTCTGTTTCTGTGATTCTTTTTTTTTTTTGCTTTGTTTTTTTGTTGAAGACAGTCTTGCTGTGTTGCCCTGGGTAGAGTGCAGTAGTGTCATCGTAGCTCACTGCAACCTCAAACTCCTGGGTTCAGGCGATCCTCCTGCTTCAGCCTACTGAGTAGCTGGGACCACAGGCATGTGCCATGATACCCAGCTAATTTTTCTATTTTTAGTAGAGAGGGGTGTCTCTCTTGCTCAGGCTGATCTCAAACTCCTGACCTCAAGTGATCCTCTTGCCTTGGCCTCCCAGAGTGCTAGATTATAGGCGTGAGCCACCACAGGAGGCCGACGTGATTCTTTTTTAATAAATACAGTCATAATGATGTTTTGGTCAATGATGAACCACATAAATGGTACTATGAGATTATAATACAGTATTTTTACTGCACCTTTTCTGTGTTTAGATATGTTTAGATACTTACCATGTGTTACAGTTGCCTACAATATTCAGTAAAGTAACATGCAGTACAGGTTTGTAGCCTAGGAGCAATAGCCTATTGCTAAATCATTGCTATATTGGTATTCCTATATAATCTAGGTTTGTGTAAGTATAATGACGCAATCACCTAATGACACATTTCTCAGAATGTATCCCCATCATTGAACATGTGTGACTGTAAATATTGGAATTTATGCTGTCATATGGCAGATTTAATTTAAAAATGTTTAAGCATGATAATTGTACTATAGAAAATTAATATATTTTCGTGTACTGTTTTACAGGATGTAATTAATACTTTATTGCCTAAAGTTTTAACTAGAATAATTGAGGGACTCCAGGACCTTGATGATGATGTCAGAGCTGTTGCTGCAGCATCATTAGTGCCTGTAGTAGAAAGCCTTGTATATCTTCAGACACAAAAGGTAAATTAAATATTTTCACATTTTCTTCCTATATAGAGCTTGTTTATGTTTTGGATAATGGAGTATTAGGAAATACATTGAGTGCTTTATTTTTTTCTTCTTTCATCCTCAATTTTCTTTCAACAGACAGCCCTCTGATGCATGCAATCCTGATTATATATTATCCTTAGGAAGAGTGAATTGTGTTTATCTACTTTCCCTTCATATACATAATATATAGGGAACTTCCTTGAGAACAAAGCCATTTCTTCTTTATTTTACTCTTGGTTTTTAGATATATGGGATTCTTGTCTCTTTTGATTTTGGTTTTTGGCTTTTGGTTTTTTAATCTGGTCTCTTTTCTTTTTTTAAGCGACTCTTTTAAGATCTAGCTAACTTTCCATTTTATTATCAAAACTGGAACATAAAGTTGAAAGTATAGCAAGGAGTATTTTTAGAGCTCAGAAACTAAATTTGTCTTTTTATGATGATTAGTACCATTTTAAATGAACTAAAATTGCTTTGCATAAAGAGACACGTCTGTGTCTCCAGTATTGTTTCCACAGTTTAATTTTTTACGTAAATAAAGTATTGGTTGTTTTATTTGCTGAATTCTCCTGTCCATATGAGCCTGGTTAGGAAGGGAAGTGCCAAAGTAGAATTGAATAGCACTAAAAAAAGGGTTAGAGAATTGTTAGAGGCAAATAATGTCTCCGTCTTAACTTTGATCAAAACTGTCACTGTCCAAGGTCATTGGAATTATATGTGGTGTTGAATCAATAGTGACCCCTGGGATACAGTTAGGCAGGGCTAATGAATATTTTGTGTAAAATTGGTAACTGTTTTCTTGAAAACCAATCTTATAGGTACCCTTCATTATAAATACATTATGGGATGCTCTTCTGGAACTAGATGATCTAACAGCTTCAACAAATAGTATTATGACTCTTCTTTCATCTTTGTTAACTTATCCTCAGGTCCAACAATGCAGGTAAATATTTCTAATTAGCGGAATAAAGTAAAAAGCCTTTACATACCTTTCCAGATAATTAAGCCTAAACAAAATTTTTAGCACCTTTAAGAATAGTACTGTAAGTTGAGATTGCCAAAGAGTACTGTTTTCAGGGCGCCTTTTCTTCTTCTAGCCACCAGCACATTTGGGGAAGGAGCTTATAAACATCATTTTCCTTACCCTTTGGTTACTTCAGTTATATAATTCATTATCCTGTTTATCCTATAATAGTTTACTTTAGAAATATAATTATTGCATATTATTTCCAGGTCTAGCCACAGAATATAGAATTTTAGCCTTATTTAATGACATTTAGTTAATGGGATTATCATTGAACCTCAGCTTTATATTTTCTAAAACTTCCCCTCTGTAAACTTTTTCTTTATAATGTGCATTTCTTCAACTCTTGTTCTTGATTTTACCAGTTACTTACGAGGAAGGGAACACATAATAATGTAATATAATGCTCAAAATCAGAGATCAGATAAAGCCAAAAACATACACCAAAAATTTAAAGTGTCATTGATTTTCCTGTCCTGATATTTGAAGTGAAGCTCAGCTAATTAATGTATTCCCTATCTTTTAGACAGGCTCCGGAATATTATTATATCAGAGGTAGAGAATAGTATCCTTAGAGATAGAGAGGAAAAAATTATGCAATTTTCAAAAATTCACAGATGAGAAAATTAATGTCTGTAGTGAGGATGTTCAGTGAGTATTCAATGATTATGATTATAGATGATTTCTGGCTCTCTGAGTGACTATTTCCAGTGAAAACCATAGATGTGTGAAAAACATGTAGAGATTGTTTTAAATAATACTGACCTACTACTGGTAGTACTTTAATGCTAAATTTATGTTAGTAGACAGCCCACAAGTAGGCATAGCAAAATAAGTGCCCATGAAAGCAAAAATGAAGTGGTAATGCAAAGACTACTATTTTCAGGAGGCCTTTTCTTTTTTTTTTTTTTTTTTTTTTTTTTTTTTTTTGACAGAGTCTCACTCTCTTGCCTGGGGCGAGTGCCATGGCGTCAGCCTAGCTCACAGCAACCTCAAACTCCTGGGCTCGAGCGATCCTACTGTCTCAGCCTCCCGAGTAGCTGGGACTACAGGCATGCGCCACCATGCCCGGCTAATTTTTTCTCTATGTATTTTTAGCTGTCCAATTAATTTCTTTCTATTTTTGGTAGAGATGGGGTCTCGCTCTTGCTCAGGCTGGTCTCGAACTCCTGAGCTCAGAACAATCCGCCCGCCTCGGCCTCCCAGAGTGCTAGGATTACAGGCGTGAGCCACCGCGCCCGGCCCCTCAGGAGGCCTTTTCTTCTTCTAGCCACCAGCACTTTTGGGGCAGGAGCTTATAAACCCATCATATATTGGGTTTCCTAATTTTTGGATGTTTTTATGACTAATGAAAGCTGTACAATTTGAATGAGTTAATCTATGTGAAAGCCCTCTGTAAGCTACAAAATGCAGGGGTTTTTAATTACTGTAAAACATGGGTTGGTAAACTTTTTCTGTAAAGGCTTGAATAGTGAATATTTTTGCTTCGTGAGCCAGACAGTCTGTCAAAACTAACTCTGTCACTGTAGTACGAAAACAGCTATAGACAATATATGTAAAGTAATGAATGTGTCTGTGTTTCAATAAAACTTTTATTTTAAAAAAAATGGGCGGAGTGGATTTGGCCTATGGGCCTTAGTAGATGGTGTCAGGAAAAACTAGATTATATAAGAAAATGAAAGAATATAGTGAAAATTTTGTTAATGTGAAATAATGTAGATTTCCATCTTTTTTGTTTCATAATTGCCTTATTAGAAAATTTGCTTCATATATTGTGATATTTGGCAGATACTTTCCAGCTTATGTAAGAAGAAATGCAGCATGTCATTTGAAGCATGGACAATTATACTATTAACAAGACCTTGTTATAGTGCTTTTATGTATTTTGAGTCTTTTTTATGTCTGTGTATGCATGTGTTTAAATTAGAATTTTATAAGTTAACTTACTAAATGTGTAAGTAAGTGTAAGAAGTAATGTTCATACAAACCTGCAAGTAATTAAAATAGTGTTAAAAGATAGGCCTCCTGAAAGGAACCACAAAAGACAAACAAATAGTTACACTGGTATATTCTTTTTTGTTCATGCCTTTTTCTACAGAGGCATATGTTTCAAATGCTGCTTATCAATCACTTCCTAATTCCAGGTAACTTACAAATGGTTCATGACTGTGATAGGAATCCTGTGGTTCAAGTTAGCCTAGACTTGGCTTTGCTTACTTCCCCATTTAAAATCTAATCTGTGAGAAGGAATAAATTTGAGTTTTCCTTACTTAGTAATGCTAAATCAGGGTAATAAATTTCAAAGCTACCACCATACCACCTCTAGCTCATTTGATATGTTGCAGAGATGACCCCAAAGAGGGAAACCTTTGGGTTTAGCCATGGGGAAGGAATAAGGATTAGCAATTCTGATTGTGTAGGCTTACTACTAGCTATTATAAGATACATGTCCTATTTTCCTGAGTAAGAATAATTATAAGAGCAGATATATTGGAAAATTATAACTTGATAAGGGTAATACATAGGATTAGTGCCATTGAAGAACCCAATGTTAGTATTTGTACCCTTCATTACTGCGTTTGCTCTGGCTCTTCTGGTGCTATAATAACAGTTTTGAATGACAGTGTTAAGGGAATGTTCATATGAAAATTGTATTATCTTTTTAGAATTTATTCATCACGAAGTCACTTTTTGTCAGCATCAGTAGGTCCACATGAGAATGATATTTAGATACTGTATCTACGGAGTTTCAACTGAGAATAAGTAAGATTGATTTGTGTCTCCTTTATTAGTATTCAACAGTCACTCACAGTTTTAGTTCCACGTGTCTGGCCTTTTTTGCATCACACTATATCATCAGTTCGAAGAGCCGCATTGGAAACTCTGTTTACGTTATTATCAACACAGGACCAGGTAAGAACTAATAACTATATACAGCAATCTTGAAACTTACATAAATTAATTTTGTAAAACAAACCTGACCATTAGCTTACTCTTGCTGCATATTCCATGATCAGGAGAATTCTGGGCCTAGTGAAAGTGGTATGGTAACCATGTAGAGATACATATAATCACCGTGAGGGCAGAAATATTTTAATATTTTATTCTAGGATGTATTCTTAGCACTTGGAGTAGTGCTTAACACATAGGAGGTACTCAGTAAATATTTGTTGAATGAATGATTGCTTAGTCCCTTCCTGTTGAAAAAGCTGTTATTTAGTCTTTGCTTGCTCTTTTTCTGTATGATTGACTATTGGGTGGTTGGCAGAACTCATCCCAGGTTAGAAGGCTGCATTTGAAGCTCTTAAGTATAACTCTTAAAGACTGACCATGGAATTCCCAGGCTCTTGCCTCCTCTTAAAGATTACTCAATCTGAAGAATATGCTATTTCCAAGGATATAGTATACTTCAGGAGTCATGTATTGTGATGCCTATAGAGATCATTCAGGTAATATCAGTGTGTGAATGGAGCCTGTAGTGAGCTGAGGAGCCTTGCCCTGTTTTTTATAAAAAGCTTCACATTCCTATTTTTTAAATAACCTTATAGGTCAACCAAAATACTTAGAATTTAGGAAAATATCAGTAAGAATTCCATTCTTCTAGCATGATATTATACATAGGTACTATAGTTTGAGCCAATCATCTTTAAAAAACAGTGGTTAATTTTTTTAAACAATAGATTATTGCATGAATAAATGCCTCTTTTATGTTTACTAACTGCGTTTCCATGTGAATTAGGAATATTCCATGTAGACTTGCTTTAATCTGCAGCATGGTATTGTATTGAACTTCTGTGAATAAACATCTGTAAATTTTGTTTTGCATTATACCTTTGATCTTCTCTGGAATAACTGTCAGGTCTGTTTTATAATTCTCAGTAGATCAGGCATGGGCTGATGTGACAACTGGCATGGGATGTTCTTAATTTTCATTTCATCTTTGTTTTAATTTTGTGATTTTTGCCTAAACGTTTTTCATATTCTTAAATTCACTTTATGTAGATCCCTTGAAGTTATCTTATTTCTTCTTTCACGTGATTCTTTTTTTATATGTAGACTTTATTTTTAAGAACAGTTTTAGGTTTACAAAAGAGTTGAGGGAAAAGTACAGTTCCTATATAACCTTTTATATCCCTCCCACCACCCATACATAGTTTCCCTTATTGTTAACATCTTGCATTAGTGTGGCACATTTGTTACAATTGATGAACCAATATTGGTATGTTATTTTTAACTGAAGTCCCTACTTTACATTAGGGTTCACTCTTTGTGTTGTAGAATCTACAGCTTTTGACAAATGTACAATAATGATATGTACCCACGATTACCATATCATACAGAGCAGTTTCATTACTTTGAAAATCCCTTTCTTTCCCTCTCCCTGAACCCTTGGCAACCACTGATCTTTTTATTCTCTGTTTAGTTTTACCTTTTCTGGAATGTCATATAGTTGGAATCATAGTATGTTGCCTTTTCAGATTGACTGCTTTCACTTAGCAATATGAAATTAAGTTTTTGCCACGTCTTTTCATGGCTTGATAGCTCATTTCTTTTTATCACTGAAGAATATTCCATCATACAGTAGACCAAAGTTCATTTATCTATTTACCTGTCGAAGGACATCTTGGTTGCTTCCAAGTTTTGATAATTATGAATAAAGCTGCTGTATACATCTGTGTGCAGGTTTTTGTGTGGACCTAAGTTTTTACCTCCTTTGGGTAATTACCAAGGAGCATGATTGCTGGATTATATTGTAAAGGAATTTTTAATTTTGTAAGAAACTTCCAGACCATCTTCCCAAGTATCTATACCATTTTGCATCAGTGAGTGAGAGTTCCTGTTCTCTACAGTCTGGCCAGCATTCGATGTTGTCAGTGCTCTGGATTTTGGCCATTCTAATAGATGTGTAGTGGGATATCATCATTGTTATAATATCTGGTTTCCTGGCACCATATGATGAGAGCCATCTTTTCATACACTTACTTGCCTAGGCTTTATTTTTTAGAGCAATTTAGGTTCATGCAAAATTGAAGGGAAAGTACAGAGTTTCCATATACCCCATCCCTTATCGTCTACACAGCGTCCCCCACCATCAACATCCCACACCAGAGTGGTACATTTGTTACAATTAGTGAACCTACATTGACATATCATTATCCACCAGAGTTACACTCTTGGTGTTGTACATTCTGTTGGCTCAAGAAATGATGTTGTGTATCCACAATTATATCACATAGAATATTTTTACTGCCCTAAAAATTCTCTGTGCTCTACCCATGTATCCTTTCCTCCCCCAGTTGTTTTTAATAATTACGAAGTAGAATTTACTGGAGTAACAAAGTTTGTAGCCTGAGAAGATGGCTGTGTAGTTTATATCACATTTATTGGTTATAAATATAGGGGGACATCTTCCTCAATAAATGTGACTTTGGGATCTATAAGCAACTACTTGGATTGCCAATGATGGGGGGAAATCAGAAATGAAAAGAGATTATGGAAAAGTAATATTATTTGCTCATTGCTATGATAGCTTTCCTAGTTCTGTTAAGATTGTCCTTAATTTTCTCTGATGAGAAAAGAAAGAGAACTTTTCTTTTTCCTAGCTTCCCTTTTCCTTTCAGTAAAAAGTAAAATTAAGGCATAGCAAAGTGGTGAGAATTCTCCCTCAGCTAATGATTTTGTAGGCTGTTTTAAACTTCTTTCAAACCATCTTGAGAACATACAAGCTTGGTCCTATCTTTGTCATTAGTTTTCCATTGGCTAGAAAATTATAGTGGCTTTCTAAATTATACACATATTATCCCTAGAACTTATAGGTCTCTGGAATGTCAGTTAAAAATTTCAAATTTCTCTTCAGTCTGTTCCAGATGTTTTTTTTTTATTTCTTTAAAAAAGTCAGAGGGACTGGACCAAGTGTGGTGGCTCATACCTGTAATCTTAACACTTTGGGAAGCTGAGGCAGGAGGATCACTTGAGCCCAGAAGTTTGAAGTTGCAGTGAGCTATGATGATGCCATTGCACTTTAGCCTGGGCAACAGAGTGAGACCCTATCTTAAAAAGGGATAAAAAAGGTGGGGTGGGGTCAGGGGCTGTAGCAGCTGCTGTGACTAGTTACTAGAAGTTTTCTGATGGTCAGGCCTATTCAATGAGCTTGTAATGATTTGAACAGCTGTAGACAACATGTGGGATTCCTTGTTCTGAGAATTGTGAGCACACAATAAATAACTTGGTTAAGCACTATTTGGTTGATTGATTTGGTTAGATCTATGAATTGTTGAGAAATTCCTTAGATTGAAATTCTTAACCTAGGCTTAAGGAGATCTCTGAAAGCCTTGAAATTGGAAGCAAAATGTTATGTATACCTAAGTGTGTACGTATGTGTGTTTTTCTAAAAAAAGAGTGTGCGTAGCTTTCATCAGATTTTCAAAAGGTCCCTGACCCAAAATACATTAAGAACATTTGCCTTAATTTTGTTGTGAACTCCAAGTAGAAGATTCTAGGTTGGATGTCATCTTATAATTCATTACTTGCATTATTGGTGAGCACAATAATAAGCTCTGATCATTTAGCACAGCAGCAGTGATCTGATCATTTTTCAAATTTTCCTGACAAAGCAGTGAGGTATGATGTAACCAAGGAGATGTTGCTGGTTAGGGCTTGGTTCCATATGGAGGATGATTTCTACTTATTTGAGGCAAAATTCAGTGTTGTTAATGATAATCAGACTTTTTCCACCTCCCCAAGTGATTATATGCCATGGCTATGCAATTTCTCTAAACCATTGGAATAATAAATACAGTATTTGTTGCCTCAAAATCTTGTCAAAATCTATAACCAGTTGAACCTTTTTGATAAAGCTTTGCAGTCTTTGGTTAATATGTTTATTATTCAGCTTATAACTCTTTAAGGAAGCTGACATTTGGAATTATATGCTATAGCTTTGATTCTGTTTTTGTTTTCAGAACTCTTCGTCTTGGCTTATACCTATCCTGCCTGATATGCTCCGACACATTTTTCAGTTCTGTGTTTTAGAAAGCAGTCAAGAAATTCTGGACCTCATTCACAAGGTACATAGTGAATATGTTTGCACTCCTTTTCCTAGTAACTTTGTAGATTTTTTTAAAATTTCATAATTGCTGTACTGTTGGTCAGGGACTTTAAGACATTTGAAATCATCCAAGAGACTTGGAAAGTCCAGAGATCTGCAAGATGAGATGGGGAACTAAGTTTTTTATGGGATGTAATAGTTAAGTTTTGGTTGGCCATGCTTCTTCCTCTTATTAAGTATCTTTGGGGATCTATTGGTAATATAGAGTCAAATTATCGTGTGTTTTTTCCTTAGCAAAGTTGGAATGTTTAAAGGAAGGGCCGTTTGATATATTTAATAGCATTTATGGAGGGAAATGGCACTGTTGCACCTTTTTAGGCTCTGTTAAGTTAATCTTGAATTGTTGCCCTCTAAGGTGGCTCATTATTAACAGCCTTGGATTAACAGTAGTGTTACTTCTGCATGCTGGTCCTAGCCCATTAAATGTTAGGCATCAAGAAAGTACCTTATTAATATCATAAATCAAGACTTATAGTGTTTTTAATTTCTACTAGGATATTACCATCTCTAAATTTAGCAGAGAATTTTTATTAGGAGCTACTATATCTTGAAGTGTGTGTTGAATATAAGACTGCATTAACATTGAGTCTTACAATAAATGCAAAGGGTTTATTGAGATTTTCACAACTCTGTATTATTTTTATGGGCATATTTTATTTTGAAAGGTTTTCATAAATTATTGAAGAAGATTCTTTGTATTCTCCCCTTGAAAAAAAACTTCCCTTGCATTACTTTTTAGTATACAAACCTATCAAAAAATAGCACCATATTTCAAAATAAGCATTCGTATTGAATTTTTAAATTAATCTCTGTGTTATTTCCTACTTTCTTTTTTTAATTCAGTATTCCTAAAAATAAGTATTAGGTTTTGGTAGCACTTATTGGAAAAATTTCACCTCCCTGTTCTCCTTTTATACTGTAGGTTTGGATGGAGCTGTTGAGCAAGGCTTCTGTTCAGTATGTGGTAGCAGCTGCTTGCCCATGGATGGGTGCTTGGCTTTGCTTAATGATGCAGCCTTCTCACTTACCTATTGATTTAAATATGTTGCTAGAAGTAAAAGCGAGAACCAAGGTAAGTGTATAGGGTCATAATGTATTTTTATGTTCAACTCATAATTATTAACATAATAGCCATATAAGAAATCTATATTACTTTGTTAAATGTGATTTCATTAATTTAACATAAGTAAAGGAGAAATTTTTATTTTATTAAGACTCTGACAAAATGAGTAGTAATTTTTATCCATTAAAATTTTTCTGAGAAGAACTGTATTTTACTGGGATTCTAACAAATGATTATATTTTTATTGTTGCCTGCTGAATTTTAATGATTACTCCTTACTTGTTATTTTCCCTCCCCCTTTCCCTCTAGGAAAAAACAGGTGGTAAGGTGCGCCAAGGCCAAAGCCAGAATAAAGAAGTGCTTCAGGAATATATTGCAGGTGCAGACACCGTCATGGAAGACCCATCAACCAGGGATTTTGTGGTTATGCGGGCCAGAATGATGGCAGCCAAGTGAGTATATGTTAAGTGTCAGGTAATCATAAGTTCACTGGTCTGGCTTTCAAAGGTCATTTAACCAAAGGTTTCCTCTCATGTGTCTGTCAGTACTTTTATCACACTAGTTACAGCTTAAGAAAAAATTAAAAAGTAATTAAATATTTTTAATTTTTTTAAGATTTAAAATACGATTTGTATCTTCTTATGAAGATAAGATAGGAGTTGTTTCTTCTATGGGAAAAGTTATGGCTTCAGTAAGGGAAATTTTACTTCAAGTAATTTCTCTAGTAACTTCCTTTTTTCTCCGTCTCAGGTTGTTAGGAGCACTTTGCTGCTGTATTTGTGATCCAGGTGTAAATATGGTAACCCAAGAAATTAAACCAGCTGAATCCCTGGGCCAGTTACTGCTCTTCCATTTGAACTCCAAATCTGCCTTACAGAGGATTAGTGTAGCTTTGGTAATCTGTGAATGGGCTGCTTTACAGAAGGTAAGATTTTGTCCCAAAAACAATAAAGACAAATTAAGTAAACCAATTTCCATTAACTGTTAGGATTATTTACGTTATATTTTATAACAGCAAAGTGAAAATATTTTCTGTATAAAAATCCAACAATTATAGAAAGTATTACGGATTATATTGAACATTATTTCTATCCCATTTACCTTTAACCCTAGATATTTTTCTTAGAACCAACCACCATTCTTGTACCTGAGAATACTAGCTATGCCCATACTTAATGTTTGCTCTTGACCCTACAGTCTGTTAAGAAATGTTCCTATTAAAAATGTGTGTATATGGAAGCAGTTCAGAAACTGTTGGTCATCCATTCTTCTAGGTTTTGAGTATTAGAGATCCATTTGTATGGATAGTAGCAATGGCAGAATTTTAAATCAAGGAAAAATAAAATCTCCACATTTAAACCAAAATCTTCATGTTTCCCTTCCATCCTCTTTAATGTTTAACTTCTATTAATAGTAAGATGTACGATTTTGTGTAAGACTTGCTTCTGTAAATCAAAGAAACTTCCTACTGGCTTTGTTTATTCTGTCGACTGGAATTCTGGAAATTTAACTGTCTGCACTTGCTGTGAGAGTTGCTTGTTACTGCCTGTTAGCAGTTTGTCAAAGCTGTGTCTAAAAGTAATTGAGCTATTACAACTGAGACCCCTGCTTTGCCTCTGGAAAGAAGCAAAGCTCATCTATTTTTAGGCAGGACTCGGTGTGCTGGAGAGGCAGTGATGCTATGTTTTTGTGCCTCTCAGACTCAGCAGCAAGTGTTGACAGTTCGGTTTCTGGACCCTCACAGAGCTTCTCTGGACTTACTCTGTGAAGCCCAGGCTGATCACCCAGATCCCACAGAACCCCTCATGGCTCACCACTGAGGCCATTCCTCCTCTGGTTGGGGCAGGCAACAACCAGAGAGAGTGGGAAGGGTTAGTTAAATTTGGGGGCAGGTAAGTAGCTTTTAAATTATGTATCCATTTCTACAGTATGGCATGTGAAGCTATGGGCTCAACTGTTAAGAAATCTAATAATGAGTTTTTAAATCACATTTTTAGTTAGTGCATGCTAGATTTTTTTCTGACTGATTTCTTTTTTTACAGTAATATACTTTAAAATCTGTGCTTTCTACATATACACATATAAACTTGGAATAAATTCAGAGTAAAGTAAGAGTAATGAGGTAGAAAATTTAATAGAATTTTAATAGTTCTGTGTGCATGTTCTGTAGTTATTCGTATTAAAATTTTAGAGTAGCTTGGGTATAATACCTTTTCTCTAACTAACTATGTTCTGAGAAGTAACGGAACATAGATTCAAAATACATAGGAATTGAGAACTTGGTAGTCAACAAGGGAAGATTTAGGTATCTATAAAGTTATGTTGATATATTTTCCCTCACGATTTTTTGTCTATTATATTTTAGGAATGTAAAGCTGTTACCCTGGCTGTGCAGCCACGTTTACTTGCTATCCTTTCAGAACATTTATATTATGATGAAATTGCCGTTCCATTCACACGAATGCAGAATGAATGTAAACAGCTTATATCATCATTAGCTGATGCACATATTGAAGTTGGTAATAGAGTAAACAACAATGTTTTAACAATAGATCAAGCTAATGACCTGGTGAGTAAAATGAAATAGCTCTCTTAATTTTAGATAGAGCATGAGAGTAAGAATAGAAATTTGTTGTGACGTGTTTACCACGAAAACCTACTAATTTGTCGAGTCTGTCTGTGGCTTGGTAGCCTGTCACCTCTGTCCTTTAGAAAGGTTTTTCATTGTATTGACTTTTTTTCAAATAAGAGGGTAGGGAAGAAATTTTTTTTAAACTCAAATTGTGACAAATCAATGCATCTTTATTAGAAAAAACTGTTAAATTTTGTCATTTCAGTTTTCTTAAGACTGGCAGAGTATAGAAATTACTGCTGCTACAGTTTCTTCTCTCTACTCCCAGCCTATAATGAAAATAATCAAATGTACAGAAAACGTGAGAAAATTACACAATGAACACTCATACACAACAGCTAGATTCTACGGTTAACATTTTACTAAATTTGCTTTATCACATATATATTCAACTGTCTACTCCTCTTTCCAACCATCAATCTGTCTTATTTTTGATAACATTTCTGTTAGTTTCAGATACCAGTACACTTTAGCATGTATGTAATTAACTAAAATTCAATAATTGTTTATGATTTTTTGCTCTGTTTTGAGGTTATGTACTAAAGTACACAAATCTTAGGTGGACCATTTGATGAATTTTGACAGATGCATGTACCTCTGAAACCCAAACCCCTGTCAAGATACCGAACATTATCATCTCTACTTCCCAGTCAATCTCTGCCTCTCTCTGCCCCCAACTAACCATGATTCTGATTTTTCTCCCACCGTAAATTACTTTTGCCTGTTCTACAATTTCGTATAAATAGAATTATACACTGTGATCTTTGGTGTAAGGATTTTTTTCAGTGTGATGTTTTTGAAATTTATCCATGTTATATGTATCAATAATTCTTATTTATTGCTGAATTTTATTCCATTGTATGCATATACCACAATTAGTTTAAGCCATTTTCCTATTGACGGATACTTGGGCTAGTCCCAGTTTTGGCTGTTGTGATCAAAGCTGCTATATAAACATTCTTCTATAGCTATTTTTGTGGACTTTTTTTTTTTTTTTTTTTTT
>RJWJ010006798.1:0-44099 GCA_004363605.1 Indri indri | reverse complement strand
ACTACAGATCTTTTCCCAAAGTAATTGTATCATTTTACCCTCTGACCGTCAGTACGTGAGAGTTCTGGTTACTCTAAATCATCACTAATGTTTGGGGTGGTCAGTCTTTTTAATTTTAGCCATTCTGGTGGTTGTTTGATCACTGTGTCACTGTGGTTTTAATTTGCATTTCCTTGATGACTAATATGGTGAATACGTTTTTATCTCTTATTGGCCATTTGTATATTTTCCTTTCTGAAATGTTTGTTCGAACTTTTGTCCACTTTTAATTAGGTTGTTTACTATTGCGTTGTAGGAGTTCTTTGTATATCTTGGCAGAGTGTGGCTTGCCTTTTAATTCTCTTAATGGTATCTTTGCATGAGCAGATATTTTAAATTTTGGTGAAATCTAATTTATCAGTTGTTTTCTTTTATGGTTATTGTGTTCTGTGACGTGTCTAACCTTTTGCTATCTCCAAGTGGCAAAGGTATTCACATACGTTTTCTTCTAAAGTTTTGTAGTTTTAGCTTTTATATTTAGATTTATCATCCATATTCAATTAATGTTTGTATAAGTGTGAAGTGGAGGTTGAGGCTTATTTGTTTTTCTTATAGATACCTAGTTTTTCCAGCATTGTTTATTGAAAAGACTTCCCTTTCCCCATTGGATTGCTTTGGCACCTTTGTAAAACATCAGCTGAATTATAAGTGTGAGTCTATACCTGGGCTCTATTTGTTCGGTCTATTTCTCTCTCCTTATGCCAGCATCAATGGCTTGATTACAGCAGCTCTGTACATAATATGCCTGTAAGGTTGGGTAGTGTAAATGAGTTCTTCCTTTTTTGAGTTACAGGGTCAGAAATTGAACCACTTCATTTACGTTGGTCCCCATGAAATAGCAATCTTTATTTCTTTTATCGCCCTTTCTAGTTGAAATATATTAACAACATGGTTGAAATTTTTTTGTTCTCACCTGTAAGAGAAAGCTAAAATTACCACTTTTTCCCCGAGTTCTTCTTATATAAAGTTGTTTTTCTCATTGTTGTTATTCTGTAAATTTCCCTTTTTGCCTCCCCCACCTTAAATCTTTCAAATTTTCTTATGGTCTTGGTTCCCTTCCTACTATATCTGGGAACTTTTCTTTCTAAAGCTCATCACATGGCCCCTTTTTCAGGGTATTATGCAGAGCCCTTACTCCCCAGTGAAACTACTGTTCTGCTTCATCAGTTGCATTAGTCAAGTTGTTTTGACCTGGGATAGAAGACAAGCATAAATATCAATCTTTGGAAGAGAGGATTGAGGGAAGGGCAGTTTTCAAAGGTCCCTTGGCTAAGAGCCGTTACCCTTTGTATCTGTCATTGAAATACCTATTTTCCTATTACCTGCCAAATATGGGCATTTCCCTGAGGTCTATCCCTGTCTTTTTCACCATCTTCATGATTTAATTCTTACCTATATGCTATCTACTCTCAATCTTTTTTTTTTTTTTTTTGGAGACAGAGTCTTGCTCTGTTGCCCCCCGGTCTAGAGTGCTGTAGCGTCAGCCTAGCTCACAGCAACCTCAAACTCCTCGACTTAAGCAATCCTTCTGCCTCAGCCTCCTGAGTAGCTGGGACTACAGGCATGCGCCACCATGCCCGGCTAATATTTTCTATATATTTTTAGCTGTCTAGCTAATTTCTTTCTATTTTTAGTAGAGATGGGGTCTCGCTCTTGCTCAGACTGGTCTCAAACTCTGACTCCAGTGATCCTCCCGCCTCGGGCCTCCCAGAGTGCTAGGATTACAGGCGTGAGCCACCACGCCCGGCCTACTCTCAATCTTTTTTATGTTCTTCTATTAGGCATTTTTACTTAAATATCTCACTGTCACTTCAGATTTAACCAAAACTGGGATTTTTTTTTTTTAACAGAAAAATGCCCTTTTGTTCCAGAGTCACAAATCTTGTCAGCATTTTCTTTCTGAAAGTCTCATGTGTTTATTTTTTTTCTGTTTCCATTGTCACAGCCCAGTCAAAGGCCTTACTACTTTTAAGGGTAGGTCCTGACTTATCTTTAAGTCTCGAGGTAGTCTCTGGTCTATTTCATTCTGCATGCTGTGCTAGAATGGTAATATACCTTTAGTGCCATTCTGAACATGTCCCTCCCCTGCTTAAAAATATTATTTTCTTTTTCTTTTCTTTTTCCTTTTTTCCTTTCATCATCTCTGAATTCTTTTTTCTCCTCATTATTTCTCAAACTTCCTCCTCTCAAGCCCTAGTTAGCTTTCTTCTTGCAGAAGTCCACCACACTCATTCACTTCTGTATCTTACTCATTCTCACTGCTATGCCTGAGCTTCTAATTTCCTTTGCCAGGAATTCCTTACACCTAACTCTCTGTGCTCATTTCTTGATACTCCTCTTCTGTACCTTGTACTCAGGCTATGATAAACTGTTCTCAGTTCCTTAGATAATGCCCTGCTTTCCACTCCCTACCTCACTTTGTTTATTTGCCAGGATGTGCCTATAACCTCTGCCTTACCCATTCTTTAAAAACCAAGCACAAGTGTGTTACCCTCCTCTGGCAAGTCTGTGCTAATCTATTCTGCTAGGAAGGGTTAAGAAACCTTCTGTACTCCACAGCATCTTACACTTACCTCAGTTATGTAGTAAATTTTCTTAATTCTTTACTTGTATATCTGTCTCCCACATTAGTCTCTGCATTCTTTGAGTGTATTAAGGTATTAAGCCATTAAGTCTTACTCATCTTTTAGTACTGCTTATTAGTATTCAATTTAGTATTATTGGTTGAATGATTGAATTAATTTGGGGGTAATTGGGAAGCCTTCCTTATTTGTCTATAATCATTGAAAATTAACATAAGCATAGTATATTCCTATAGGACAATGTTTTCAAACTTTTAGCTGTTTAATTCTGTTTCAAATAAATCTTATGCAGAACTGAAATAAAACAGACAAAAAGTCGAAAAAATAAGCTAGAAGTGGTGTTTGATTTTTGTTCCTTTGTGGTGAGCAGATTGACATGATCAAACAGATATAGTTCAATTTAAAGTTTTTAGTATGTTATAATGATAAAAGTTCTTATTTGTGTGCGTATTTTATTTTACGTAATAAAAGACCAGTATTATCAGTGTTGTCCATAACGGAATTGATAACTTCTAAGTGTTAAAAATTAGGTTCTCCATTTCAAAAAGTTAGGTTCTCCAATGTTACAGTCTGACCAATAATGATCAGACTGGATCTATTTATGGAGGCTCTTTATGATTGTAGTTACCTATCAAACAACATACAATTACCTATCAAAACGTTTTTATGTAAACCATGACACAATCTTTAAATGGTAAATAAAAGAATATATGGGCTTGTTGCAGTGGCTCACTCCTGTAATCAATCCCAGCACTCTGCAAGGCCAAGGCAGGAAGATCACTTGAGCTCAGGAGTTCGAAACCAGCCTGAGCAAGAGTGAGACCTCGTCTCTACTAAAAAACTAGAAAAAGTTAGTTAGGCATGGTGGCACACACCTATAGTCCCACCTACTTGGCAGACTGAGGCGGGAGGATCACCTAAGCCCAGGAGTTTGAGGTTGCAGTGTGCTATGATGATGCCACTACACTCTAGCCGGGCCAACAGAGCGAGACCCTTTACCCCGCTCCCCCCCCCCCCAAAAGCCCACGCAATGTTCACAGCAGCATTATGCATAATAGCTAAAAGGTAGGAACAACCTGAATGTTCATTCATTGATGAATGGATAGATAAAATGTGGTATATCCATATAGTGAAATATTATTAGACAAAAAAAAGGAATAGAGTACTTATACATGCTACAACATGGACGAACCTTGAAATCATTACGCTAAATGAATGAAACCAGTCATCAAAAGTCATGATTCCATTCATATGAAATATCCAAAAAGACAAATCTACAAAGAGGAAGGAGATAAGTGGTTTCCATAGGGTTGGGGGGAAATGAGGAGTGATTGTTAAGGAGTATGAGTTTTCTTTTTTGGTTGATGAAGAAGTTCCAAAATTGTAGTGATTTTACAACTCTGTGACTTAAAAAAACCCACTGAATTGTATACTTCATATGGGTAAATTTTATGATTGATGAATTATATCTCAATAAAGTTGTTTAAAAAGATAGACTGAATAATCTTTTAATGGGGTTCATAAAGTCTGGTATGACAGTCTTATAGTCTTAGCTCTTGGTAATTAAAAAATTGATGACTGCTGTAACATTTTTGTTTTCTTTTTCTCCTTTTCCTGTTGCCTGGGCATTTCTACCAGAAAGGAGGTCAAAGAAAGAATGAAAATAATTCAGTTTAGCAACATTTAGCCACTCAGCAAACAGCTACCCTAAGTTTTTCTGAGTTTTCAAATTGAAAAGAATATTTTTCCCAAAAAGAAGTTTGTGAATTTTGTTATTCTTTAATTAACAGTTAAGTTTATATTTGCTTTAGCTTTCTCATTTCACCAAAAAGTATTCTGTGAATGTTAAGGTGATTTTCCTCAAACTCATTAGATATATTTAAAGGATAAGTAATTTTATTCTTCTCAATGTATTTTTATTAAAGAATATAATGCTAATGTTAAATCAGATTAAAATCAAGTTTATTTGGGAGTTTTTAAACTTTATTGAGTGCTAAAACAAAAAGTCGAAACAGAGACCTTACTGTCCTTTAGGAGTTTACAGTCTATTCGGGGTTGATATGATTAATGATTTTTAATTTCTTTTTTTCTTAATAGGTCACCACTGTTTTTAATGAAGTCACATCATCTTTCGATGTAAATCCTCAAGTGTTACAGCAGTTAGATAGCAAACGACAGCAGGTCCAAATGACAGTTACAGAGACCAACCAGGAGTGGCAAGTGTTGCAGTTGAGAGTACATACTTTTGCTGCATGTGCAGTTGTGAGTTTGCAGCAGCTTCCGGAGAAATTAAATCCTATCATAAAACCATTAATGGAGACAATTAAAAAAGAAGAGAATACACTAGTGCAAAACTATGCAGCTCAGTGCATAGCTAAACTGCTTCAGCAGTGCACAACAAGGACACCCTGTCCCAATTCAAAAATTATTAAAAACCTCTGTAGCTCACTTTGTGTGGACCCATATCTAACTCCTTGTGTCACATGTCCAGTACCAACACAGAGTGGCCAGGAAAATTCTAAAGGTATATACCTAAACCTTTATTTGGGGTAGAGAAAGAATTGACCATTTAAATTTGTTTTCATTTACTTAGGAGTATAATATATGCACAGATCCAGTTCATGTTAGAGCCTTTTCCCATTCTGAGAGAAAAAGCTCAGTTATAATGAACTCCTTGTTACATGATGTGCACATACTGCTAATTAGTCATACCCTCTAAATTCAAGCCGTTTATAGAACTTCTGATATATAATGTGACTGAAATATGTGAGGCAGATGTTCATCCTCACCTTTACCTTCAAAACAATCATTGTATGGCTTACTGTATCTAGGCTGGATTGTGTCAAATGTCACTTAATGAGAGTTCTTATAAAATCTCTGGTTTCTCTAATTTTGTGCATGTTTTATGAAATGAGTCAACTCTATTCTAGTAAATAATATTTAACCAAGTTTTCTGTTTTCAACTGGAGAATTTCTATGGAAAATGAGAACTGCTGTCTGTAGACAGGTCTCAGGGACCGATGTTTCTTCGCATGACTGATTCCGGATTTATTTTTTTGTTAATAAGATTTTAGAAAATCAAATTATTTGAAATGTAATAGATTTACAACTTTGGCACCATACAGATCTTGAAAAAAATGTGGACAAACTAGAAGAAGAAGGTGGATGTTTTGAACATTAACATCTTAAAAACTCAGTGAAGTCATTCTCCTTTCCTTCTTCCCCTGCACCTTATTGCTATGTGAGGCAGCATTATTTTGCAGTGGTCAATGTTTTTCTGAATTCATGGTGACTATGGACATTTCTTTTAGAGACAACTCGAGTGAAATGTTTTTTAATGTTTATGGTTATGCGTGCACACAATTTACTTTTTAAAAATTAATATCCTTTAACTGAAGTGATAATTTTTGTATGTAGTGTTTCTCATGTTCACACGATTGTACAGCTTGGATTGTATTAGGTATAAACCCTATGCAAATAGACTATTTTGTTAACTATTTCATTTTCTGAAGAAAAGATCAGCAACCTATGAAAACTGAGGCCTAAAAGACATAGTTTTAAAATATGTTACATCTCTTCTAGAGCAGGAAACATTTGGTCACCTATATTATGATTAAAAAGTTATTTAACTTTTTCCTTTATTAGGATCCAACTCAGAAAAAGATGGAATGCACCATACAGTGACCAAGCACAGAGGTATAATTACACTCTATAGGCATCAGAAAGCTGCTTTTGCTATCACAAGTAGGCGAGGTCCTACCCCCAAAGCGGTAAAAGCTCAAATAGCAGATCTTCCTGCAGGAAGTAGTGGAAATATTCTTGTTGAACTTGATGAGGTAAATAATATTTTTCTTTGAATGCTTTGATTTTTTTAGACATATATCTGGCTTACAGATTGAGAGCTAAGTTGTCAAATTAGCTTCCAAAACTGTATTTTTAAGTGAAAGGACTAGTATTAATAATCTTTTGGAGTAGTCCAGCAATATGATCCAGAAAAACAGCAGAGTTCTTCAAATTTCTCATGCCTCTTGTAATTTTTACCAGCTTAACTTTATCTTCCTAGGCAAGGAACCTTTGCGATAGTGGATCCATAAGTTATTCATAAATATAAATCTAATTCACTCCCATAGCAGTGACTACGGAGAAGTTATTAAATAACAGTGAAAGCTAACTTTGCTCAGTCCTTTCAGTATCCGGAATGCCTGTTGATATTCAGAGGATAAGTTTACAAATGTCAGATAATTGCCACACATTTGACTTTCATTGGGGCTGAAATTTATTAAATGTGTATGTGAGTTAGGGAGCTAAATTTATTTTTCCATATGAACAGCCAGTTGTCCCACTATTGAATCCTTTCTTTATTTGTTAATGGCATTTCTGTTATATATCATGCTTCATATTTGTGAGGGTCTATTCAGGTTCTCCATTCTCTTCATTGGCCTGTCTGTTCCACATTACAGTCTTTAAAGACAAATAATAACCAGTGAAGAAAAGTATTTGGTTTTGAAAATCTTACAGTCATGTTATTAAAAATGGAATGAATGCTCTAGTCACTTCTTTTGTTTGCAAGACATGGGAACTTACCTGAGTTCAGCAGTAAACTATCAATGCTAAAAGACATATTTCTGTAAAATACAGGCCTGTTTCTTTTCTTTGTCAACATCTTAGCTTATTATCTATACTCCTTCTAAAACATTCTGTGAAGTCTTTTTCACCAATTTAATCTCCCCATAATAATTTTAATCAATTTTACTGTGATTTTGATATTTATACTTCATGGTTTGCATAGTTCTTCCTTCACTTAAAGTAATTTAAAAATATATATATATATATATATATATGTATCTTTTTGGGGGTACAGATTTGTGGACTCTACTTACTGCTGAGTAAAAGTTATTAATCTTGGGGTTAGCTTAACCAGATGCTCTTATTCTGTCCCTTAAGTGAATATAAATAAAGACAGATCACTTCATTTCTCTATCTTCTCTCTAGTTGGTAAGTTTCTTTGGGGTAGAGAGAAGAAGAAAAAATCATGTCACTTAGGACTTTCTGTAGAAATAGCAGTTATCCTTCCTTATCCCCAACCCCAAAAAAGGATTTTACCTTGGACACAAATATCTAGTTAGGCATTTTAGGCCCATGTAAATTGAATTATTGTGGAATGTTTATAGTTGTGATAAATAGGTCTAATAATTGCTTAATTAATGATAACTATGAATTCTTAGATGGTGACTTTTAAATTCTGTTGATAAAATTTTTAATGCATTATGTTGTTTTCTGAAATTCTGTTTTCAACTGACATTCAATTTTAGGCCCAGAAGCCTTACCTGGTACAACGGAGAGGAGCTGAATTTGCCTTGACAACTATAGTAAAGCATTTTGGTGATGAAATGGCAGTGAAGTTACCACATCTCTGGGATGCTATGGTTGGCCCATTGAAGAATACAATTGACATAAATAATTTTGGTATAACATTTTTTTTAGTTCAGTTTTTAACAAATTTCAGTATACATTGAATACATTAAATATGTCCTTAAGAAATTAAAAATGCCTCTACCCATTTATCCCAGACCAGCTGGCTAGTTTTAAAATGGAAGGTTGTTTTAAAAATATGTTTTTTTAAAATTTATTTTCATGTTCTATGTATTTTTTGCTTTTTATTTTTCCTATTATGTGTTTAAAAAGAGATTTAGACAGGTGCAGTAGCTTGTACCTATAATCCCGGCACACTGGGAGGCCAAGGAGGGAGGATCACTGGAGGCCAGGAGTTTGAGACCAGGCTGGGCAACATAGCAAGACCCAGTCTCTGGAAAAATTAAAAAACAAAAAAAGCTGGGCATGGTGGCTGAAGCAGGAAGATCACTTTAGCCAAGGAGTTTGAGGCTGCAGTGAGCTATGATTGTGCCACTGCACCAGTCTGGGTGATTGAACAAGGCCCTATCTCTAAAAAAAATAGAGAACATATAAAAATTAAAAATAAAAAGAGATATTTGAAATAGATGATTATGTTAAACTTCTTTGTTTGCTTTAAGTGCAGTACCCCAGCACTTAAATTAAGGTCATGGGATTTAATTTAACATTAAAAAGTAAGGCTGGCATGGTGGCTCATGCCTATAATCCTAGCACTCTGGGAGGCTGAGGCAGGAGGATCCCTTGAGGTCGGAGTTCGAGACCAGCCTGAACAACAGCGAGACCCCATCTCTAAGAAAAATAGATAAAATTAGCCAGACGTGGTAGTGTGTGCCTGTAGTCCCAGCTACTCAGGAGGCTGAGGCAAGAGGATCGCTTAAGTCCGGGAGTTTTAGGTTGTAGTGAGCTACGAATGAAGCCACTGCACTCTACCCAGGGTGACAGAGCAAGACTCTGTACAAAAAAAAAAGAGGTAAAATTGACTCTCCTATGCTAGCTGGGGAGGCACTAAAAATTTTTGTGGCTCTGTAGTTTGAAAAATTATTTGCAAGATGATACAGACTTAAAACAATATGTTTTAATAGATGGAAAGTCCCTCCTGGAAAAGGGAGATGGCCCTGCTCAAGAACTGGTGAATTCTCTGCAAGTTTTTGAAACAGCAGCAGCTTCAATGGATTCCGAGCTTCATCCCTTGGTAACTAATCCGTGCAAGTGTAGTGTATCTTCAAATAAAACAAGTGATCTTAAGGTTTGAAAAGTGCAACTTTGATGTCATGCCTAGTAATTGCATTTTTCTTTCATGGTATAACTAGATTCCTCCTTTACTGACAGTGCAACTCTTGTGGGCTTTGAGGTAAAGCTAGAGTTGGGTGCATGAATGATAGAGAACCCGATATGGAAGCTTAAAACATGGGGCACTGGGGAAAGGACTCTGATGACACAGAAGCCGGGTATAAGCAGGAAGGAAGTTGCAGCCCTGCTCATCCAGACCATCCTAATAATATAGCACCAAGAAAGGAAGAGCACACATAATAAAACTTGCTTCCTAGATAAATACAGAGTTAGAAGGAAGTCATTTGCCTAAGATGAAACTGGTTAGTGACATAGATAGAACACTGGTTTGTGTTTGTTTTTTTTTTTTTTTCACTATTAAAATATTTCTTGGGACTAAAAATATATAGAAAAAATTAGCCGGGCATGGTGGCGCATGCCTGTAGTCCCAGCTACTTGGGAGGCTGAGGCAGAAGGATTGCTTAAGCCCAGGAATTTGAGGTTGCTTTGAGCTGGGCTGACGCCACTGCACTCTGAGACTCTTTGTCTCCAAAAAAAAATTTCTTAAAAAAGAATTGGGACAGAGGGAGGAGGAAAATAAACTAGACAATTAATTATCTGGTTTTTCCATAGAAGAGAGTATTATTCTTTCCATATATCTACATAAGGAAGCGCTCTGCAATTTACAGTGTTAGAAAGGGTACTAGCTCCAATTCTCTACTGTTACTTAATCTAAAAGGCAGAATCTAGGAGGGAGTAGAGGAGAGTGTAGTTTTTCTGTGTGTAAAGTGTGTCCTTTTTCTGGTTTAAAATTCTACTGATTTACTGTTAATAGAGAAAGAGTCCATCTGTGTGATGTTATCCTCCATGATCAACAACATGCATTCAGCTGAACTGTAAGACTTGTCTGTAGAACAGCTACTTGGCTCTTAGCAACATTAATCCTAGCGTTCCATGCAGCATTTAATAATGAGGTGTTATTGTGATGCTTTCGTAATCATAACACCTGTGGTAAGCCATGAAGTTAAAGTGGAAAATACCTACCAAAATAGGATGCTTAGGAAATAATGAGGAACACTCAATCCAATGAATAAAAATTATAAGGGCATAGTGGCTCATGCCTGTAATCCTAGTACTTTGGGAGGCTGAGAAAGGAGGATTGCTTGAGGCCAACCTGAGCCATGTGTGAGACCCCATCTCTACCAAAAAAAAATGGAAAAATTAGCCAGATGTGGTGGTATATGCCTGTAATCTCAGCTACTCTTGAGCCTGGGAGTTTGAGGTTGCAGTAAGCTATGATGATGCCACTGTACTTTAGCCTGGGTGACAGAGTGAGATCGTGTCCTTCTCCACCCCGCCCCACACATGTACCTAAACCAGTGCTGCCAAATTTGGAGGAGGCTGGTGATGATTGGTGCCATTTTCTCAGCCTCCATAGGAGAATCTTGCAAATACCTTTTGATTTGTTTTCTGTTAATTTTAGAAAGAATTTCGTGTTCTTGGATGCCTAAGAGAGGATATAAGCAGGGGAGAAATTCGGCTTCTCTTCTTTTTCCTTTCTTTTTTGAAAGAATTAATTATAATATTAATACCTTAGTTTGGATGTACATCAGTTTTCTATTGAGGATGTTTTGACAGTAATGTTTTGAAGTATCTGCAGAATCACTTCAAATATTGAGAACTTCCCTGAACATGGGCTGTTTTAGTTACATTTTGAACAGTAGATTCTCTAATGAGAATTCTGATTGCTTTTAACTTTTTGTTTTAGTTGGTACAGCATTTGCCTCATCTTTATATGTGCCTCCAGTACCCCAGCACTGCAGTGAGGCACATGGCTGCTCGTTGTGTAGGTGTCATGAGCAAAATAGCTACCATGGAAACAATGAATATTTTTTTGGAGAAGGTTCTTCCATGGCTGGGAGCAATTGATGACAATGTGAAACAAGAGGGCGCAATTGAAGCACTTGCCTGTATCCTTTTTTATTTTGACAAAATATTAGGAAATTATATTCAGTTAAGAATGAGTATAATAAAGTTGATTTGTTCAATTATGCATATAAATAACCTGACTTGTTCCAAAAGAAAACTTTCTTATGTCTTATTTTGGAGTATTTTTATGTTTTACTGCAAAGACATTACAAATATACTTACATTTTACTACAGAAATTTTCACAAGGAAAATTTGAAGAATTACTATTACTTTAAGACATCTTTTTAATAGGCAAAAGTTACTTCATGAACTGTTTACTAACCAATCTGCTTATTTGACTTATAATCAATGTTAATATTAATCAAGTACTATGTAGGTAGTCCCTGTGTTATAAATATTATGTTTCCAAAGTTTGTTCATTACTTGGGTGGAAAATGACCAAATATACTAGATAATTAGAAATATACACAGTCAAGCTGTTTGCTAAGGGTATGGCAGCAACTGACATTCTTTAACTTGACATATCTGAAAGATATTCTCAGATCGAGAAAGATGGATGAAGATCAAATCAATAGAAACTGTGGTTCAAAAATGCTGAAGATTACAGGAGAACTGCGCTTACTAGGCCCACTATATCCAGTTGGTGATTGTCAAGATCTTGGTGGGAAATTTGGAATTAATTTTCGAGTGACACCGAGTTGTGCTCTCTCACTTACAATGTGATTCCTTTCATTTTGACATTTGAATTCCTTGTAGGAATTTTTATACCAAAAAGAAAAAATCTTATTAGTAAAGTTTCTTCCAACCTTCCTCAGGCAGAAAACATAATTTTATATTCTTAATCATTAGAAAGTTACGTAATGTTTTCAAAGGAACAACAAAGTGTGCAAATGCTATTGTAATTGAATCTTAGGCCTTGAAGATCAGTCTATTCCCTCATAATGATGAATCTTTTTAAAACTTACAACCTTGGTATATCAATTTGTTTGTGAAAACATCCATCTCATTTTGAAATTTCCTTAATCACTTACTCAGGTGTAATGGAACAACTAGATGTTGGCATTGTTCCATATATTGTCCTTTTAGTTGTTCCTGTGTTGGGAAGAATGAGTGATCAGACAGACAGTGTAAGATTTATGGCTACCCAGTGTTTTGCAACACTAATTAGACTCATGCCACTTGAGGTAAGTTGAAGATACTTGGTTTATAGACTTAATGTTTTCTATAACTTTATCCATAATAATTGTAACCCTTTTTAAGAATATATCAGGTTTTTTAAAAAAAGCATTATTTCAAAAATATTTATAAGCTTTAAGATGTTATACTTTAATAGGTACTTTAAAAAAAGAGGGTTTTAATTTAAGTTTAAAAAATTTAAGTTTAATTTAAAAAATCAGACACTATGGTTCCTGAAAGAATGACAATTAATTGATGCTCTTTTAGAAATAGAATTGTTGCTAAGTTTCTCTGGTAGCATCTAGGTAAAGATTCTGGGCTGAAGTTTATATGAAAGATAAATTTTAGAGATGGTAACTAAAACTGTAAAAAGCAAAGTCTGTGTGGGAGTATGAAGCAAGAAGACTAGAAGACTGATGTTGGAGCATTTTGGAGTACATTCATGGGACATAAATGATATGTGGCTAGTGCAGGAAATAGAAGTGGCCTTAAGCAAGGGAAGAGCCAGGATCCTGCCACCGAGCTGCTTATAATATTTTGATGGGATTTATATAATTTAAGAAATAGTAGTTATGCACATCATCCATGTGTAAGTATTTCCTTTATATTGCTGAATAGTATTCCATTGTATGGACATACCACATTTTGTTTATCGATTCACCAGTTGATGGATATTTGGATTGTTACCAGTTTAGCTATTATGAAAAATGCTACTATGAACATGCATTTTATAATTCTTCGTGTGGATGTACGTTTTTATTTCTTTTGAGTAAGTACTTAGGAATGAAATTGCTAGGTCACATGCTAAGTTTTTTTAAGCTTTTAAGAAACTACCAAACTGTTTTCCAAAATAACTGTATCATTTTACATTCCCACCAGCAAAATATGAGTATAAATTGGATAACCTCTTTGAAAAAAAATTTGATTATGTCTGGCAAAGTTGAAGATACCCATCCTAATAACCTCACAAATCCATTCTACGTATATACCTACCCTAGAGAAACTCATGTAGCAAAACATATTTTCAAGAATATTTATTATAGCATTATTTATAATAGTATAAAACTGGAAATCATTTAGTTCACAAACAGTAGATATATAAATTGTATACTAATTATACTGCAACAAAGACGGACTACGGATATATACAACAATATTAATGAATCATTAACACAGGATTCTATTTTTATGAAGTTCAAAAACAGGCTTGAAACTTGGATACATAGTAGGTGATAAAGGTAGAAAGAAAGATAAGAAAAATTAACAAAGAAGTCAGTCAAGTGATTACCTCTTGGGGAAAGGATAGGAGGCTATGATTGGGAAGGAGCATGTGGGATCTTCTAGGGTGACGGCAGAGCTGTTTTTCTTGATCTGGCTATACAGGTGTTTTATAATTATTAAAGTGCTCATTTTTTCTGTGTTTCTCTGCATGTATATTTTATTTCACATTAAAAAATGTTAACCACCATCACAACAAAAACAGATAATAGACTTCTGTATCACAAGACCTTGGTGTCATTTCCAGAATTTTTTCCATCCTCTGCTTCTTATTCAAATTCTTTTTAACTCCTGGGCCTTGCATTATAATAGCTGTAAACTAAATGGGTTGTACTCAGTCCCCTTGGCTCTTTTTTTAGCTTTGAAATCAATAGCAATGGAAAGCCATTATGTGTTCTTTAAGCAAAGGAGATGATGAAAGCAGTGTTTTAAGAAAATCAATTTAATAGCTGTTTGAATGTGGATTGAAATTGCCACACAACAGAGCCTAGATGCACTGTGAGGTGATAAAGGGTCTAAACTACAATGTTAGCAATAAGCTTTTGGGGTTTTTGTTTTTGTTTTTCAGTTTGTTTGTTCAGGAAGAATAACAGTACTTAATAACAGATTGACAAAGAGAAGAGATTTTGAACTTTAGGTATTGAGAAAAGATTAGTGAGGCTCACATTGATAGATGTGAAAATTATAAGAATATGATACAGATTTTGCTTCTGGCCCTGATGGAAAACCAGGGACCAGATTTATCCTCTGACCTTAACTACAAAACCAGACAAAATGTATCAAACAATGGTTTTCAGACATTGAAAAGTAGTCAACACTGGACAGTGATCCATGAGAGGAGGGAAACAAATGAAGTGCTTAGCTTATTGCATGGAGCAAGTTTCTAAGCCATAGTATAGACAAGGGAAACCCGAAGAGAGCCCAGTAGTCTTTCTGTGTTGAATAGTCAGAGTTGGAGGAAGACAGGATGGCTAGAATTTGCAAGACAGAGTGCCTGAGAGGAGGTAACTGCACAGAGAGAAAGCTCCAGAGGTCCACAGAGGGGTTTCCTCAAGTCTTTGGCTGAGTATTCATCTGCACATATGTACGAAAAAACTCTTGAGACTGGGGAAAGAATCACTGGAAAGGAATAAGTGGAGCAATTTCCAGAGCTCACACAGGGTCAGGAATAGTTTATACTACCACCAAGCAGAGTAGCAAGACTTTCTACCATACAGAGTATCAAGTATTTTCCTTAGAAGCATATCACCTCAGTAATGGGGCCAAATTATCCCTTGACAAAAGGCTGATTTGGACCTACGTTGACAAACTTGAAAGGAAGCCTTAAAAGGATCTAATTAATTTCAACTTCCCAGAGAAAAAGGCCCAAAATATATAAAGGAATATGTATTTTCTAAAAAAAATCCAGTACCCAACAACATAAAACTTACGATGTTTGACATCCACCAAAAAATTCCTGGGCATGAAAATATGTCCAATAACCAGAAGAAAAATCAGTCAATGGAAATAGACCCTGAAATGACCCGGATAATAGAATTAGTAGACAAGGACATTAAAACATACTCCAGATGCTCAAGAAAATAGAGGAAAGCATGAGTGTGATGAGGAGCAAAATGGAGGATATAAAAATGACCCAAGTTGAACTTGTAGAGATGAAAAATACAATTAGAAATACTGGATTTAATTAATAGCAGGTTAAACACTGTGGAAGAAAATATTAGTGAATTTGAAGACATAGCAATAGAAACCAGAATGTCATGTAAGTTCATTTCTGTTCCTCTTTACGTTGATGTTCTCTATTAAGTCTTCATAGGAAAAATCATGTACTTTTCTGAAATACATAGTATCAAGGAATCAGGGAATATGAACCAGGGATTTTGATATAAGCTCTAATCTCCTGCACTATTAATAACTCTTGCTGAATTTTATGGGATTCAGCAAGGAAGACACTCAAAAAGGGCTTCCTGGTATGAACAATATTTATGACTCTTGGGTTTAGGGTTTCATTGTTAGGGAATGGACCTAGTTATATAGCCATGTGTCTTGTCATTTCTTAAAAATTGCATAAAGATAAATAAATGAAGATTTTGCATGTAATCCTAGCACTCTGGGAGGCCGAGGTGGGATTATTGCTTGAGCTCAGGGGTTCGAGACCAGCCTAAGCAAGAGTGGAGACCCTATCTCTACAAAAAAAAAAAAAAAATAGAAAAAAAATTAGCCAGGTATGGTGGTGCATGTCTGTAGCCCCAGCTATTTGGGAGGCTGAGGCAAGAGGATCGCTTGAGCCCAAGAGTTTGAGGTTGCAGTGAGCTACGACGATGTCACTTTACTTTAGCCAGGGTGACAGTGAGACTCTGTCTCAAAAAAAAAAAAAGAAGATATTGTTATTCTTTATGAAAGAATTATACAGAAAGATTTTATTTTGATGATTATCATTATGGTGTTAGCTGTGCTACAATGTTAGTTTTTATATTAATAAAGTTAATTCCAAAGCCTTTTGAAAATATAATATGCAGTCTTTTTTAAGACTCAGTGTGCGTACCTCACTCCTCTAATACTGTTTCTGGTGTTATATGGAATATATATATTTTTAAATTAAATTTAATTGATATTCTGTTTCCAGAATTAAGAAATTTAAATTTCTTAACTTGACACCATAGGGAAGTAGTTCTCAAACTTTTTGGTCTCAGGGCCTTTTTTAAAAAAATGTTTCATTTTTTATTTTAAGGTATGTAACATGATAATTCAACATATGTATACATTGTGAAATGGTTAAATCAAACCAATTAACATATCTGTTGCCTCACATACTTAACATTTTTTGTGGTGAGAACATGTAGGATCTCTTACAATTTCCAAGTATATAATACATTATTATGAACTATAGTCACGGTGCTCTACAATAGATTACAGAATTTACTCATCTTGTCTGACTGAAACTTTGTATCCTTTAACTAACATCTCCCTCCACCCTCTCCCCCCACTGGCAACCGTCTTTCTACTCTTTGCTTCTATGCGTTCAACTTTTTTAGATTCCACATTTAAGTGACATCATGCAGTATTTGTCCTTCTGTGCCTAGCTTGTTTTCCTTAGCATAATGTCATCCAAGTCTGTCCATGTTGTCAAAAATGACAGGATTTCCTTCTTTTTAAAGGCTGAATAGTATTCCACTGTGTGTGTGTGTGTGTGTGTGTGTGTGTGTGTGTGTGTGTGTGTGTGTGTACATACACCACAGCTTCCTTCTCCATTCATTGCATAGATGGACACTTGTGTTGATTCAAAATATAATGCTGGGCCGGGCACGGTGGCTCATGCCTGTAATCCTAGCACTCTGGGAGGCCGAGGCGGGCGGATCGTTCTGAGCTCAGGAGTTCGAGACCAGCCTGAGCAAGAGCGAGACCCCGTCTCTACCAAAAATAGAAATTAATCGGACAGGTAAAAATATATATAGAAAAAAATTAGCCAGGCATGGTGGCGCATGCCTGTAGTCCCAGCTACTCGGGAGGCTGAGACAGTAGGATTGCTTGAGCCCAGGAGTTTGAGGTTGCTGTGAGCTAGGCTGACGCCACGGCACTCGCCCCCAGGCGAGAGTGAGACTCTGTCTCAAAAAAAAAAATAATAATAATGCTGTACTGAACACAGGAATGCAGATATCTCTTCAGCATGCTGATTTCATTTCCTTTGTGTATATATATCCAGAAATGGGATTATTAGATCATATGGTAGTTCAATTTTTAATTTTTTGAGGAACAATTTGTACCATTTTCCTAATGGTGCTCCAATTTACATTCCCACCAGCAACAATATGCAAGTGTTCCCCTTTCTCCACATCTTCCCCAATGCATGTCATCTTTTGTCTTGTTAATAATATTCGTTCTAATAATTATGAAGTGAAATCTCATAGTGGTTTTAATTTGCATTTCCATGAAGGTTAATGACGCTGAGCAGTTTTTCATAATACCTATTGGCCATTTATATGTCTTCTTTTGAGAAATATCTATCCAGGTCCTTTGCCCATTTTTTAATCTGGTTGTTTTCTTTCTGTTGAGCTGTTTGAGTTCCTTGTATATTTTACATATTAACCCCTTACTAGATTTATGGTTCACAAGTAATTTTTCCCATTCTGTAGGTTGTCTCTTCACTTTGTTGATTGTTTTCTTTGCAGTGCAAAATCTTTTTAGTTGGATGCAATCTCATTTGTCTATACAAGTTGAATATCCCTTATCTGAAATACTTGGGACCAGAAGAAGGGTTTTGGATTTTGTAATATTTGAATTATACTTACCAGTTAAGTATCCTTAACCTGAAAATACAAAATCCGAAATGCTGCAATGAGCATTTCATTTGAGCATCATGTCAGCAGTCAGAAAGTTGCAAATTTTCAGATTTAGGATGCTTAACTTTTGCTTCAATTTTGTTTCTTGTGCTTTTGGGGTCATATTCCTCCCAAATAATTGCCCAGACAAATGTCAAGAAGCCTTTTGTCTGTGTTTTCTTCAAGTATTTTTATAGTTTCAGTCCTTAGGTTTAAGTCTTTGATTCATTGTAACCTGATTTTTGTATGTGGTGTAAGATAAGGGTCCATTTTCATTTTTGTGTGTGTAGATATCCAGTTTTCCCAGCACCGTTTATTGAAGAGACTGTCCTTTCCTATTGTGTGTTTTTGGTAACTTTGTCAAAGGTCAATTAACTATAAATGTATGGATTTATTTCTGAGCTCTCTGTTCTGTTCTATTGGTCTATGTCTGTTTTTATGCCAGTATCACACTGTTTTGATTACTATAGTTTTGTAGTATATTTTGAAATCAGGTAGTGTGGTCCCTCCAGCTTTGTTCTTTTTGCTTAAGATTGCTTTGGCTATTTGGAGTATTTTTTCTACTTCTGTGAAAAATGCCACTGGAATTTTGATAGAGATTACATTAAATCTGTAGATTGTCTTAGGTAGTATGAACATTTGTAATAATATTAATTTTTCTAATCCATGAACATTTATTTTCCATATTTATTTCCATCTATTTGTGTCTCCAGTTTCTCTCACTAACGTTTTATAGTTTTCAGTGTATAGATCTTTCACCTCCTTAGTTAAATTTATTCCTAAGTTGTTGCTTTTTTTTTTTATGCTATTGTAAATGGGATTGTTTTCTTGATCTCTTTTTTCAGAGACCTCTTTACACTCTTAAAAATTGAAGACGCCAAAGAGCCTTTGTTTATTATATTTTCCGTTATAGAAATTGAAACTGGAAAATTTTTAAAGAATTCATTTAAATAACAAGCCCATTACATGTTATCGTAACTGATTTTTTTAATAAAATAACTATTCTCTAAAATAATGTTAGTGAGAAGAGTGGCATTGTTTTATATTTTTGCAAATCTCTTAGGTCTGATTTAATGGTAGATAGCTGGAGTCTCATATTTGCTTGGGCATTTAGTCTGTTGCAGTATGTTGTTTTGGTAGAGGTATAAGAAAAAAGTCCAGCCTCACAGAGATTAGGTAGTTAGAAAAGGGAGCAGTATTTTGACAGCCTTCTCAAATAATTGTGGGTAGTCTTTTATCTGATAGCATACCAAAACTTGAAAAAAAGAGTTTATTAAATGTTACGTGCAATGTAGAATCTAAAATCCTGTTAATGTACGTTTCATACTTTCATACTCTCTTAAAATTTATTGGTTTGTCTTATAATTTTAAATGGATCTTTTACCCATGTTTTATAATATTATACATGGGTTATTTGGAAAGTATTGGTTCACTGAGTTACATAAATCTTCCATAGGTTGACATATTTCATTATACAGTATTTTTAAAAATGTTTGTTAATATCACCAGCAAAAGTTCTTTTAATTGGGAAGCTGTCAATTTCTCTTAAAAACTTGAATTTTATCACTGGCAACAAGTGATGTCTGTTGTTTTCCTTGAAGTGACAGGTTCATTTTTGAAAAAAATTCAGCGAAATACCAAAGTCAGAATAACCATAGTTTTCCAGTCCTTTTAAATAAAATGTTATTCCAGAAAAAGTAGCTGTGTTAATGTACTTTCTGTTTCCCAGGCAAAATTTGTCTAAAGAGGACAAGTATCGTCTGATGTTTCCTAGTTTTAGTAATCATAAATCTTTTAAGAATATGATAAATCAGCCAATGAAGAGACATAAAGTTGGATACATCCAGGATGGATATGTGAACACTATAGAGTTTGTCAAGGAAATTTTTGGAGTATCGAAGACTTTAATTTTTTTTTTTTTAAGTGGCCAGTTCAGCTCACATTTTAAACAATCTTATAAGTGCTTTTCCTCAATATATTATACTTTGACAAGCAACGTAAGTGCTTTATATATACTTCATATTTGGCCTCACAGAATGTTAAAAAGATGTGCACTCAAGGATTGAGATTTAATAAAATTAATCATTTTTGCTGCTTTATCAAGGACATTCTTAAGTAAAACTGGCTGTTTGAAAAAAATGCATGGCTGGGCCGGGCGCGGTGGCTCACGCCTGTAATCCTAGCACTCTGGGAGGCCGAGGTGGGCGGATCGTTCTGAGCTCAGGAGTTCGAGACCAGCCTGAGCAAGAGCGAGACCCCATCTCTACCAAAAATAGAAAGAAAATTAACTGGACAGCTAAAAATATATATAGAAAAAATCAGCCGGGCATGGTGGCGCATGCCTGTAGTCCCAGCTACTTGGGAGGCTGAGACAGTAGGATTGCTCGAGCCCAGGAGTTTGAGGTTGCTGTGAGCTAGGCTGATGCCACGGCACTCGCCCCAGGCAAGAGAGTGAGACTCTGTCTCAAAAAAAAAAAAAAAAAAAAAAAATGCATGGCTGTGAGGAATACAGTAGCTACTAGTACATTTTGGTGCCATTGCCTTCTTTCTGAGGCACAAGAAGTCTTCCTCACCATAACTTTTGCACTGTTAGTGCAGATGTCACCACAGTGAAAAAAGCAAATAATGTTTTCCTTTTACTATATATGAAATAATTGAAAAGGTCTTGGGGATCCATAGGGGCCTTGCAGACCACATTTTGAGAACCAATACCTTTCTGTATCAGAACACTAAAATTGACGGCACTAGTAACAGCATTTAATTTAAAATAAGCTATACAACTTTATTTGCCTCTTTATCAAATAATGTATGATGTGGGAAAATTAAATTGTAGCTTATGGTCTTTAAAATATCTCAGATGTATTTACTTACTAGTCTAACTGTGGCACTTTCAATACTTGTCCAATTCTTTGAACTTGTTTGTCTTCAAATCTCTAAAAGTATATAATTTTTGGATTTCTTTTTTCTGTGTATTTTTGTTTTGATAAGACTTGAAATTATTTGATACATCTGAAGATGAAAAAATTGCGACTAGTTTTAATACACCTTTAAATCATTTTAGGCAGGCATTCCAGATCCCCCAAATATGTCAGAAGAATTAATCCAATTGAAAGCGAAGGAGCGACACTTTTTGGAGCAATTGTTAGATGGGAAAAAGTTGGAAAATTATAAAATTCCAGTACCAATCAATGCTGAACTCCGAAAATATCAGCAGGTAAGTTTTATACTTAGCTTGTGAATATGAATAGTGATTTCTCCTTTCAGATGTACCTTGAAGAATTTTAAAAATTGATTTAGGGCTGGGCGCAGTGGCTCACACCTGTAATTGTAGCACTTTGGGAGGCCAAGGCAAGAGGATCTCTTGAGGCCAGGAGTTCGAGACTAGCCTGGGCAACATAGTAGGATCCCAGTCTCTACAAAAAATTTAAAAATTAGCCTTGGGGCATGGTGGCACATACCTGTAGTTCCCAGCTACTAGGAAGGGCTGAGATGATAGGATTTCATGAGCCCAGGAGTTTGAGGCTGCAGTGAGCTATGATTTCACCACTGCACTCCAGCCTGGGCAGCAAGGAGACTCCATCTCTTAAAAAAAAAAAAGTAAAACCTTATGTTTAGTCTCTTATACCCATTTATTTCTTTTTGCCTATATAAAGATTTTTGGTCTGTGCAAACATGTTTTTTATAAGAAAAAAATTTTCGTGGTCTGTTCCTGTGTATAATTTTTTTCTTTCTCCCCAACTTTGCAGGATGGTGTGAACTGGTTAGCATTTCTTAATAAGTATAAACTTCATGGAATTCTGTGTGATGACATGGGTTTAGGGAAAACTTTACAGTCCATCTGCATCCTGGCAGGAGATCATTGCCACAGGTAATTTAAAATGTTATTTTAAAATAAGGTTTCCAGATTCTGAGAAATGTAAACAAGCTGTTTAATTTATTGTGTTTTGCTGTTATAAAGGGCCCAAGAATATGCAAGATCAAAATTGGCAGAATGTATTCCACTTCCTTCTTTGGTGGTTTGTCCACCAACATTAACAGGTCATTGGGTGGATGAAGTAGGTAAATTTTGCTCCAGAGAATATCTCAATCCATTGCACTATACTGGGCCTCCCACTGAAAGAATAAGGTAAGAACTGTACAACAACAACAAAAATGTTTAATCTTTTGTCTTTAAGTAGTTTGGAAGAATACAATTTATTAAAAATGAATTCTAATTAGCTGTTTTGGTTATAAGACATGGAAACTTATTCACCTTATTTAAGAAAAGTGAGTGTACTTTGGGAAGATTTAATCAGTGAGGCTTATCAAATGTCAGGGACTTTAGCAATTGTACAGTCAGGTGGGCTTTCTAAGTGTTGGAACTGGGGAATTATCAGGAACCAAAGCCATTCTGTATTCTCCTTTTGGGAGCCTGTGACTGACTATAGCATCTCCTTGGTGCTTCTGTCGTATTCTCCTTCTCTACCCACTTCCCTAAGAAGTTTTTCTTTAAGCCCTCCATGGTGGCATGTGCCTGCAGTCCTAGCTACTCAGGAGGCTGAGGCAAGAGGATTGCTTGAGCCCAGGAGTTTGAGTCTAGCTTAGATAGCATAGTGAGCCCCCTACCTCCTGTCTCTTTAAAAAAAAAAAAAAAAAAAATGGGGGGCATTTCCCTTTGCTCTGCTCCCTCCTCCTCCTTCCCTCTCCCCAAAAGTACTATTGGTCCACAATGGCTGCTGTAGCTGCCCTGCTGTCATGGCAGCACTGGAATTCTTTTAGCTTTACCTGCTTCCTGTTAACTAGTGTATTTCTTGTATTCCTAACTATAGATTTTGAAGAGCAGAAGCTCATTGATTTTAGTTTATTTTTCAAAGATTGGATACTCATAGGTTACTGCATAGGTTAGTCCATAGATTTGCTGCACATCTGCATTATTATTATTAGATATAATACTATTAACTATTATTTAATAATGTCATTAAAATTTTTAGTTTTAGTATTAGCACTTATTGGCTAGGTGCTATTCTAAGCAGTTTTACATTATTATAAAATTGTGTATTCTCAGTCACCTTATGAGGTATGAGTATTGTTATTCCAATTTTGAGATAAGCAGTCTAAAGCATGTGGCCTGGGTCCAAGGTCACTCAGCCTATTAAGTGGGCAGAGTGAGGGTTTTAACACAGGTAGCTCAAAAGCTTGCCCTTTTTTTTTTTTTTTTAAGATATGGAGTCACACTCTGTCACCCAGGCTGGAGCACAGCAACGCAATCATAGCTCACTGCAGCCTTAAATTCCTGGGCTCAGTAATCCTCTTGCCTCAGCCACCCGAGTAGCTGGGGCTATAAGCACGCACCACCGTGCCCAGCTAATTTTTTATTATTATTATTATTTTTTTTTTTTTAGAGATGGGGTCTTGCTATGTTGCCCAAACTGGTCTCAAATTCCTGGCCTCAAGCAGTCCTCCTACCTCAGTCTCCTAAGTAGCTGGGATTACAGGAGCAAGCTACCACACCCAGCAAAAGCTTGTACTCTTGAGCAGTTTACCAAAGTGCCTCTTAGTTAGAATTCATTCATTTGTAAGTGATAGAAATTCAACTCAATCTAGCTTAAGCAAACAGGAAATTCATTATACACTTGCTTGAGAATTTCAGGCATGGATTCTTGCTTCATACACATTCACTCTTCCTCCCCATACGTAGCTTGTTGTATAGATCTCTACTGAACTTCATCTACAGTTGGTAAATAAGATGACCATGGGTAGTCCCAGACCTACATTCTCCTAGCTTGGCAACTGTAGTAAACAGATCTTCCCGCTCCCATCATGGATATATCAATACTGAAGATAACTGGCTGGCTTCATTTGTGTCATACCCCTAAACCAGCCTTTGTGATCAGGGGATAAGATATTGTGAATAGCTCAATCTGGTTCAAATGCTTCATCTCTGATGATTATGGGGACATATGATTGATAGTTCACCCCACCCCCACACTCCCTAAAACAACATGGAAGGGTAAAGGAATACTGCCCCCAAGGGAAAGATGTTGGCAAGTAGAGTTAAAATGTCCACCACATTTTCAGTCTTGTGCTCATCTCTTTTCTGATCAGACTGAGTAAGGCAACATGGCCAAATCATGAGAAGAGTGGCCTTTCAGGTGGAAGGGTCATGCATATAGAGGAAGCAGAAGGGAACACTGGGCTTAGTAGGTGGATTGAAACCACTTATACACTTATACCACTTGTACAATGGTAGCTGTAGTTTCACTTTTAAAATTGTGTTAAAAACTTTTCAGAGTCCCTGTTTCCAATTTTATTTATTTTTAAATAAAGGTTACAGCACCAAGTAAAAAGGCACAATCTGATAGTGGCTTCATATGATGTTGTGAGGAATGACATAGATTTCTTTAGGTAAGAATTAAAATTTTTTTCTTTAGAAAAACTTAAATTTGAAGTCCCTTAATATCTTCCTACTTTAAAGATTCTTCATATAGTTCTGATATATAGTAAAAGATACTAAAATTTTCTATTTATTCTCCCTTAGAAATATTAAATTTAACTACTGTATTCTTGATGAAGGCCATGTCATCAAAAATGGAAAAACAAAATTGTCAAAAGCGGTAAAACAGCTGACTGCCAATTATAGGATTATTCTTTCTGGAACACCAATCCAGGTAATTATTTACTATTCTTCCTTTTTTTTTTTTTTTTTTTTTTTTTTTTTAAATATTTGCCAGGTAGAGAGTAGGTTAGGCATTTGGATTTGGCAGTAAATTAGAGTTTTACAGTTTTCTTTAGTTTATAGAGATGATAATTTTCTAATAATCATGTTGCTTATTTAATGGTTCATCTGGTATATAGCAGTATCTGAACAGACGAGGTTTTAAAAGCCATAATTAGCTGGGTGCAGCGGCACACGCCTATAGTCCTAGCTACTTGGGAGGCTGAGAAAGAAGGATCACTGAGCCCAGGAGTTCAGGGCTATGGTGTGCTGTGGTAATACCTGTGAACAGCCACTGCACTCCAGCCTGAGCAACATAGCGAGACCCTGTGTCTAATAAAAAATAAAATTAAAAAAATTAAGTCATATTTAAAATATAATTTTAGGCTATGTAAATAGAAGTCTTGTGTCTAAAGTATGAAAGATGTAAGTCAGACTCTACTCCACATTGGTCTTCTCCTGTTGTAGTGATATACCACAATCTAATTTAACATCGAAAAGCTAGAGTCAGAGATGAATTATCATATAGTAGATGTGTGAACACCTGATATCAGGAGGAAGTTGAAGGGACACGATTATAGAAGTTTATCTTAGAAAAGGAAGGATATGGGTAGTATGTAGATGTCTTCAAATACTTTTGAGAGATTTTGTTGTCAGCCAGAGGAATTAGTTGCAAATGTTCACATCTAACTTGGATAGCACACTCTGGTAGGAAGATGCTCCCCTCAATCATTCTGCAGTTAGTGGAGGAGTAAATGCCAAGTGACCACCAAGATTCCTTCCAACTCTAAAAAATTGATGGTTCTTTATTTATGTACTTATTACTTTTTCTTTTAAATTTATTTTTGGTGATGCACTGATTATTGTAAGGGTTAGTGTTTTGTCCATTAAGTGAGCTCTATGGATTTTAATAACCACAAGAGATAAACTTAATTACAACCTTTTCTAAATTTATGAAAAATTTTAAAAAAGTATTTTTAGAAGGGAAAAAGACTATTTGGACTTGAATCGTCAAGATTTATTGTGCTTCAATTTAAAGTTATATGGAAATGTCACAGTAATTTAAAATAGGTTATTGCTTTTAATTGGTTCAGACATCAAAAGAAGTTTTTTGTTTTTTATTTGTGTGTTTAAAGGCACTCCTTTTTCCCCTCACCTGAATAATTTGGCTATGAAGCCGTAAGGTGGCTTTTTATACTGCAATGCCATGGGGGCCCAGTGTCGGGGCGGAGGCTGAGTAAGATTAGAAGAGTGTCTGAATGGGAGGACAGCCCAGTATGCTAAGCTAGAGCCAGGGTGAGGAGAGCTTCTGAAAGTGGGGGCGGGAAGGAGCGTACCTTAGGATCTACACCTATTGGGAAAGGTTATCCAAAATGAAAAGGGTGCTGATTTCTTTTTCTTTTTTTCCATTAAGCTTTAGCTGTAGAATTGGAAAGAATCTGTGCCTTTGCCTTGTGACCCATAACTACTGGGTGGACTTAACTTATAACCAAACTTTTTGAGGTTTTTTGTTGTTGGTGAAGTGGTGATAGTGGCCAAAATCCTTAAATCTTGCTATTAATTTGAGTGTCAAAGATAAATTAAAAGAATCAGAAACTTACTTATCTTTCTGCTCTTCTATTTACTACTTCATATATGCCAACAATAGGGTATAACACTGTAGACCAAGATTTATTCTGGTGACGGAGACTTTAGGATTTCCCCCAAATAGGACTGAATATTTTCTCCAAGGATACTGACATTAATTTTACCCATTAAAATAAAGACTTACACCATATACCTAAAAATGTAGTGATTACCTTCATCTGCATTGTCATAATAGGCTTACGTTAATGTTCCATTTTTTTAAGTGTAAGGAAATAATCCCAGTAAAGATGATTGGTGTTCCTTTTTTATATTCAGAACAACGTTTTGGAGCTGTGGTCATTATTTGATTTCCTCATGCCAGGATTTTTGGGTACTGAACGCCAGTTTGCTGCTCGATATGGTAAACCTATATTAGCAAGTAGGGATGCTCGAAGCTCCAGTCGAGAACAAGAAGCAGGTATGAAAAAGATAATTATAAACCCTGTATAAGTGAATTTAATTTATCCCTAACTTTTTCCAAGCCATTTTCTCTTACTATTAACAGGTGTTCTTGCTATGGATGCCCTGCACCGCCAAGTCCTGCCATTTCTTTTGAGAAGAATGAAAGAAGATGTTTTGCAGGATCTGCCACCTAAAATTATTCAAGACTATTATTGCACTCTCAGTCCTCTCCAGGTTAGGAGTATGGTGATTGTGGGTTTTGGTGATATGTTTATTAGCAGAATGTTTTGTGCGGTTTTTTGGGAGTTGGGGGGAGGGAAGACAGAGTCTTGCTTTGTTGCCCTGGGTAAAGTGCAGTGGTGTCATCGTAGCTCACTGCAACCTCAAACTCCTGGGCTCAGGCGATCCTCCTGCCTCCCGAGTAGTTGAGACTACAAGCATGTGCCAGCATGCCTGGCTAATATTTCTATTAGTATTTGTTGTAGAGATGGGGTCTTGCTGTTGTTCAGGCTGGTCTTGAACTCTTGGCCTCAAGCAGTCCTCGCACCTCAGCCTCCCAGAGTGCTAGGATTACAGGCGTGAGCCACTGCACCCAGGCTGGTTTCTTGTATGTCCATTATAGTTAATTTGAAAGGTCACAAAGTTAAATTGATGAGGAAATAAGTAAGTGTTTATAAAGGCCAAAGATCTGCCTCTGAATGTCGTCATATTCTTACAACAGCATTATAGGTAGTGTTAATCCCCATTTTTGCAAATTAAGAAAGTGATGTTTAGAAAAGTTAAGTACCTTGCCTGTGGTCGTAGAGCTAATAGACAGTCATGCATCACTTAGCAATGAGGATGAAACGCATCATTAGGTGATTTTGTCATTGTGTGAACATTGTGGAGTGTATTTAGACAAGCCTAGATGGTATAGTCTACCATACCTAGGCTATAACCCTGTATAGCATGTTACTCTACTGAATACTGTAGGCAGTTATAACACAGTGGTGTTTGTGTATCTAAACATATAAAAGGTATGGTAAAAATGTGGTTTTATAATCTTATGGGACTACTGTCATATATGTGCTCTTTCATTGACCAAAATGTCCTTATGCAATGCATGACTATATATCAGGGCTGAATTTCAAACCTTGGTCAGTGGGGCTTCATCCTCTTTGAAGTACTATTGCATTGCCTATAAATGTTCAAAATAAATTTTGCCTTCTGCACAGTTCTGATTTTGTACATAGAGATCATTATCCAAGGAATTTATTGTGAAGTCTTTCCTTGTACTTTTCTAAGGACATAGGTGGAAACTGTCGCTTGTCTTAGTAAGACATGGCTTCAAAATCAGAATTTTCTGTTCGAATGTTTATTTTTTATGCTTTAAGTTTGTGTCAGTTTATTTTAATATTAGGAGCTGAGCATGGTTAAATAAATAAAAGATATATAGATATACCCAGAAATGTACTTTCCCTCACCCCCTCCAGTGAACAGGTAGTTAACCTGTTAGCCAGTATTGATCTGTTGATCTTTTCAACTTGGGTTTAGTGGGCCAGATGGTAGTCTGGAGGCTGAGAGCTCTGATTCTTCTATACTATCTACCTCATCTCTTGCTCTCCCATTCCTCCATTTGCAAAAATTGAATTAATATTTCTTGAATATTTTAGGAGTAATGAGATAAAAACTTTTATGTACAATAAAGAAAAGATGTCATATGAAAAAAATCTGCAATGATATACTGGTGGTGGTGCTATAACGTAGGCATAAAACACATTTAAGTAATCTGGAGGAAGGGAGCACCAAAGGGAAGTGATATTTTGGCTTTGTTAGCATTCACAGGTTTTTTATTTTCTGATTTCTGTTCTTTGGCGCTCTCGATTTTCTTTGCTTTCACATTATTTTAGCACGTACAAGGCCGGAACTCGGATCCCAAAGTCATACTTTAAACTTGGTATGCATTCCCCTTTTAGGCTAGCAGTAACATTTTCTTAAAATTTGGTACTTAACAGGGTCTTGACCATATCACTTCATTTAAGGAGGATTTTTTTTTTTCCCCCATTTAAGGAAGATTTTCCTCATTTACTGGTAAAGGTTCAGGTTCTCCTTTATTGGTAATGTGTTTATTTTCCTAAACAGTGGAAAAATTAAGTCTAGGACTGTTTGGCTGCTAAAATATTAAAAATACTAGTCAAACAATGTGTTTATACTTGTTTTATAAATATAATTTTAAAGGAATTTATCAAGGTGGAGTGGATAATCTGTATTAGTAGTGAATTATAATTTTTTTCATTAATGAGGGCTGATTAAATTTCTGCTCTTATTGGCCTTTGCTAGTTATGTGTTTTGAACAATTGAAAATAAATATACTTACAGCTTTCATGGGGACGATTTTACAGGTTCAGCTCTATGAAGATTTTGCTAAGTCTCGTGCCAAGTGTGATGTTGATGAAACAGTTTCTTCAGCTGCACTTTCTGAAGAAACTGAAAAACCAAAGCTTAAAGCTACAGGCCATGTATTCCAGGTATAGATTACAGTCTACTTTTTAAATGCTGAAGAATATTTTTCAGTGAGACAGTTACTATATGGAACTTTGAAATATGGGTTTATTTAAATTTTTTCAATATTATGTATACATTCTTGAAAAGTTAACAATAATTGGTAAGTAGTTCAAAATATATATGTGTGTATATTACATGAAAAGAAAGTTTTTAGAATGTAGAATCTTTGGCTTTTTCATTCAAGAAATATTAGAAAAATTACTACCATGTGTTAAGTGTTCCAACTTCTGAGGTTACCTAAAGCAGTAGATAAAACAGACTCCTTCCATGGTAGAGATGAAAAATAAATAAGTAAAATACATATTATGTAAGAAAAAATAAAGCAGAAAGCGGAGTTATAGAGTATCAGAGTCTGGGGTAGGTTGTAGTTTCTTAATAGAGGGGACGAGGACCACTTCACTGAGAAGATGAGCTTTGAGCAAAGACCTAAAGGAGGATTGAGGCATGCAGGTACGTGGGGGGGAAATGATTTGAGGCAGAAGATACACAAAGTACAGAAGTCCCAAAACAGATCATGCCTCATGTGCTTAAGAGAATAGCAAATGAAAAAGAGGTGGCAAGTGTCAACTCACTTCTTCTTAACCTCTTGAACTATTCCACTGTAGAAAACCTCCCACCAATAGATTAAATACTGTAGCATTTGTAAAGATAGAAAAGATGGTTGTGAAGACTTATACCTCTCCCAAGATTTTTCCCTCAAAATTTTTATCATAGTGCTCAACAGTGTCTTGGGCCTTGTCAGTGGAGCTTGCTGATACAAAAACTGTGTGCCAAGGGTGAGACACAAATCATAAGCCAAGTAAGAGGCAGAAGAGAGTGTGGTTGAATTAAAGAAGAGACCATGTAGGATTCTGTTTCTCAAACACAACCACTTGAGACAATCACCCAATTTCCCTTCCCTTCCCCCCCCTCCAGATCTGCTGAATCAGAATACTATGTAGGAGGGAGAGATTTGCAGGTTGATAAGGTCCTCAAGAAATTTTTATGCTCCCTGAAGTTTGATGCCTAGTTCCAGAAGCATCTGTTGCATTATCAGTCACTTTGAGTGGGAAAGGGTTTTAAAGGAGCTGATGTATAAGGCACTCATTTTGCCATAAGAAGCTCATTGTCTAGTGGGAGATACAGGCGTAAACAGTACAATTTATACAAGTTATAAATGTCTTATAGAAATACATACAAATTGCACAGAAATCACAGAGGAGACATTTGAACTGGTTCTTGAGGAATGAGTAGAAGTTTGCCAAGTGAGAACAGGAGAAAGACATTCTAAACAATAGCATAGGAAAAGATACAGAGACATAAACATTTGTGGTATGTGAAATGGACTCGTATATACTTTTTTCCCCTCTCTTAAAGGCATTACAGTACTTACGTAAGTTGTGCAACCATCCAGCATTAGTCTTAACACCTCAACATCCGGAGTTCAAGAGCACTACTGAAAAACTGGCAGTTCAGAATTCTTCTCTTCATGATATTCAGCATGCCCCAAAACTCTCAGCTTTGAAACAGGTATGTATTTCTTTTTAAGTGTTAGATGTGTGTTGCACATTCCTAATACGTAACACTAGGTAAATTTGCTTTTCCCAAAGATTACTGATGTGTTTACCATTTCTTTTTTAATTTGGTTTGTTAAAATTTTGATACAGCTTTTTAAAAAATTGTGGTAAAATATATATAGCACAAAATATGCCATATTAATTATTTTTAAGTGTACAAATCTATGGCATTAATTATATTTACAATGTCATACAACTGTCACCACTCTTTCCAAAATATTTGCATCCACTCAAACAGAAACTTTGTACCCATCAGACAATAACTCTCCATTCTCCCTTCCCCCAGCCCCTGGCAATCTCTACTTTCTATCTCTATGAATTTGTGTCTTCTAAATATTTCATGTAAGTGGAATCATAAAGTATTTGTCCTTTTGTAACTGGCTTATTTCACTTATCATAATGTTTCCAAAGTTCATCCATGTTGCAGCATATATCAGTACTTCATTGCTTTTTATGGCTTAATAATAGTCCATTGTATGGATATACCACATTTCATTTATCCATTTATGTGTCAGTCAAGACTTGTTTCTACCTTTTTGCTATTATGAGTAATGCTGTAGTGAACATTGGCTTAAAAATATCTATTTGAGTCCTTCTTTTCATTTCTTTTGGATATAGACTAAGTAGTGGAACAGCTAGGTCATATGGCAGTTCTATGTTTAACTTTTTCAGGAACTGCCAAACCAGTTTCCACAGTGGCTACATTACATTCCCACCAGCAGTGCACCAGGGTTCCAGTTTCTCCACATCCTTGCCAACACATATTTCCCTTTCTTTCTTTTTAATTATTGCCACCCTACTAGGTGTGAAGTGATAACTCATTGTGAATTTGATTTGCTATTCCCTAGTGACTAATGATGTTGCGTATCTTTTCATGTGCTTATTGGACATTTTTGGACATTTGCATATCTTTGGAAAAATGCCTAATCAAGTCCTTTGCCTTTTTTATTTCAAATTGGGGTCTTGCTTTGTTGTCTCAAACTCCTGGCCTCAAGCAATCCTCCTGCCTCAGCCTCCCAAAGTGCTAGGGTTATACACATAAGCCACCACTCCCAGCCCCTTTGCTCATTTTTGGTTGGATTATTTGTCTTTTTGTTGAGTTTGAGAAGTTCTTTATATTCTGAATATTAAACCCTTATCAATTGTATGATTTGCAAATATTTTCTCCCATTTTGTGGGTTGCGCCTTCACTTTCTTGATAATGTCTTCCATGGTTTCTGATGAGAAATCAGGTGTTAATCATATTGAGAACCCCTTTTACAAGACCAATTACTTCTCTCTTGCTGCTTTCAAGATTCACTTTGTTGTTCAACAGTTTGATTATAATGGATGTCACTGGGGATCTCTTTGAGTTTATTTTACTTGGAGCTGCCTACACTGCTATTTTGCTGATGTCATCCTCTTGGTGTAGCTTTTAAAAATAGAATTTTTAAATTAAAATTTTTTAAATTTAAAAGTTCTAAGATTTCAAAAGGTTAAAAGAACCAATTTCAAGCACTGAAATGTTAGCACAAATGCCATTTCTAACTAGTCTTAAAAATGAAGCTCTTACTATAAAATCTAGACTTTAATTGTTTTAGTTCACCGTAGTTATTCTGGCCTAAATTTCATTGAGATTGATTAACGAATGGAGATTTTAAATTTCACATAGATTAGTATGGAAAATGTTATGTAATAGATATCTAACCTATATATATCCAGATATGTATGTATCCTTATATCATTAAACTAAACACAATAATGGACTTTCACATCATAAAATTGAAGAATGACTATTATTATTAATACCTTTAGATTTGTTTATACATGGAATGGGTTTCTATTTTGACCAAACTTTGCTATAGGTTTGTATTTAAAATATTTGTGATTTTCCTAACATAGCTGATACGTTAGATAAAGCTGTAAAATATACTTAGGGAATCAGCTGATTAGATCCATTTTCAAATAAAAATTCAATTTCATCCATGTTTGAATTACACAACAAGCTTTTATGGTTTTTTCCCAGCAATTATTAATTAAACCGATCTTTCATTTCAGAGTATACTCCTTGTCACCCTGAAGTATTTGGAATTAAGATGCTTAGGAAGTCCGCAACTTAAAGAGGCCCATATTCATGGAGGGCTTTTCTGGCAGCCTTCCTTTCCATTTTCTCAGTTCTTTTCACCATTCAGAGTGAAGGTGCTGTCTTGGGAGAGATACATTTCTTTTTTAAATCCAAATATGTGTATTCTCTGAAGTAGGGAAGAAGTGTTATTTACTTTCTAAAAGACTATCAGTAGAAACATGTTTATCAGCAAGTAGTGCTGCTGGGAGAAGTATATTGCCAGAGCCAGAGTCAAAAATTTCAGGAGGCTGAAATGATGAACTGAAAGTCTAGGTAAAATTTAATGGAGCTAAGCAGAGTCAGTTTTAAAAGAAAACACTTAGGTAAACAAGGACTTTGTGAGACTTGGTAAACATTTTATATGGGGCAAAGTTGAGTTTGATTTGATGGCAACTTCACTATAAGCATTGTGTGACTTAGTTGGCAGTAGATAAAACTAACAGGATCTTGAGTAGGATTAAAAACAGTATAATGGCTAAAATGAGGGCATCACAGTTTAACTGTATTTTATACTTATCAGACCAAATTTTGAGTATCACTTATAGTTTGGGCAATATACTTTAAGCAGAAGATCAAAATGTTAAAAGATTTGGAATCCATTTTATATGAGGAGTGATTGAAAAACCTGGGATAATTTAGCCTATGCTAAAGTTGGGGCAAAATAAAATTGAAATGCTATCTCGAGAGGCTGCTGGCTTTATTTAGGTGACCTTGGCAAACATTTTCTAGAGTCTAGTAATCAGTTTTTCAAGGCCCCAAACTAGATTTTGTCACAGGATACCTGGAGTTCATCAGTCTTTTGGAGCAGACTGATGTTTTAAGAGATTATTAGGGAAACCAGAATATTGGTTCTGCTGTCAGACAGGAATACTCATGTCAAATGATCCGTCCACACATTCACAAGGGTAGCTACACTGGACAAAGATTACATTAGGAAGATCGTCTCATAAACATGGACTTGGAGAAGTCTTAGATATTCTTAATATGACTGATAATCATCTTTCAGGTTTGTGACATTGCTGCCTGAAGGACTGAGATAATCAAGTGTGCATGGCACAGAATGTTGATCATTCTTTATTCTCTGAAACTCCTATTTTATATGATCTATGTAGAATTGTCCTGCTGCTGATATCACATTCTTTATACTGGGTACCACACGGTCATACTCTCCTGAGACACCCTGGATAGATAGGACTTTTTAAAAAGAAACACTTTGGATAGTAATCCGATTGCAGATTTGGGGGTGAGAGATAGAGATAATTACATTTATCAGACTTCGTTATTCTGTTTAGAGGAGTGCCTCCCTAGTATACCATATGCCTACTCTACTATCTAATAAAAATTCAAATTTTAAGGGCTGTTAGGTAGAAGAACGAGAACATTTGTTCTTTCTCCAGCATCAAATTGTGACAGTACGTGTGAAGTGTTGTCTGTCAGGGAAGCTCATTAGAGACTCTGCCCAAGGTTTTTATTGGGAGACTGATCACATATACACCTTCTGCCTAGCAGGGATCAAAAGTCTATATTCCCCAAAAGAAAGCAGGTCTCAGCATAAATCATATTATTTACACAAGAGTTTAGGCACAGTAAACCATCCTTATTAGTTAGGGACTGATGGAAAGACTCTCGAAATCCAAGTTCCCAGACTTCAGGCAAGGGCCAGCCATACAAGCAGGACTTTCTAAGGAAACAGTGTCATTTTCTGCACATTACCCCAAGGATTTTACATTGAATTTGGAGTTTGCCTGGTTGGCCTTTTGGTTACTTTTCCCGTCAGAGCTTTTGGTTTTCTAAGTAAATTCTATTAGTAGAAAAGAGACAGCATCCTGCGTTAAGATCTTACATTTTGAGCAGAATTCAATAGTATCTAAGAGTCTAGGGAGGAAGAACTGACCTAAACACGATTCACTTGGATTTTATTCACTTTAATTATATCTGCTGTGTGCAACATACTGACCCACTTTAGGAGGAAGTGTAAAACATCTATAGCAGTGTGGTTCCTGCCATTAAAGATCTTGGTCTGCAGATAAAGTAGTAAGTTAGGAATCCAGACATCTAGCTACATGCTCCTTTTCTGTGATTTTGATTTCTATAATACCAAATGTGGCTGCTTCATTCTGTTTCCTTCACACTATTCTTTCATAGCCCTTCTTTGTCATAAATTTTTTTTTTTTTTTTTTTTTTTTGAGACAGAGTCTCACTCCGTTGCCCAGGCTAGAGTGCCGTGGCGTCCTAGCTCACAGCAACCTCAAACTCCTGGGCTCAAACAATCCGCCCGCCTCAGCCTCCCGAGTAGCTGGGATTACAGGCGTGAGCCACCACGCCCGGCCCTTTGTCATAAATTTTAATAAACATTTATTGAGGCTCTAGTTAGCCTCAAGGAACTAAGGAAAAGGGAGAAAGATCTTGTTAGATACACTCCTGTAGAGGTGACCAGGGAACTCTAAGCCTGAGCACCTCAAAATGCTACAAGGTGACAGATAGCAGCCCAAAGTGCTAATCAGATTTTCAGGTAACTGTAACCTTTTCTTGCTACAGAGAGAAATATTTGTCACAGTGAGGTTGTTTATCTGCTTTTATTGAATACACATGTAATGATTTTTCCCCCCGCCAGTTGCTGCTGGACTGTGGTTTGGGAAATGGCAGCACTTCCGAGAGTGGCACAGAGTCTGTTGTGGCCCAGCATAGAATACTGATCTTCTGCCAGCTTAAAAGCATGCTCGATATCGTAGAACATGATCTTCTCAAACCTCACCTGCCTTCTGTCACTTATTTGAGATTAGATGGCAGCATACCTCCTGGTCAGAGGCATTCCATTGTTTCTCGGTAAGTGGCTTCTAAAACTCGTTATTATAAATTGAGCTATAGTAGATATATTATTACTTATATAGAAGTTTGCCTAATGAAATATTTTCATTGGCTGATAATTATCTGCAAATATGTTTTATCATATAATTCAACCCAAATAAACTCCTTTTTAAACATAGAACTAAAGAAATATAATTGAATAGTTTGTTTAGTAAATGAAAAGCATGACTGTATTAGGAAAGCACTCTGAAGAGCATGAAAGAAATTTGAGGCATCAACAAACAATAGAGATAACTTCTTTTCCCCATACCTTTTTGGGGGGTTAGGGTGAGAGGATACAAACAAGTGGCTTAGGTAAAATCTCTATCCCTATCCGTTTCTCTGATGAGAACAAATTGGAAGCTGACCCAGCTAGGAAGCAGAATTGGTGAGTGCAGTGTCTCATAAGTGTGGTCTATAACCTCTGCTTTAAAATTTTCAGAGGTTGCTTTTTAAAAAATGCAGATTCCTAGGCTCTGCCCCAACCTGTTGACTTCATGAGTGGGCATTTTCAACAAGCATCAAGCATCCCCAAGATTGTAAGGCGCAAGAAAGTTAGAAACCCAGGAAGGAGCTTTGGAAGCAGGCAGACCCAGGTTTGACTGCTGACTCTGCTATTTAAGCAGTATTCTTTAGGGCAGTATTCTCTGTTTATCATCCATACAGCCTCAGTCTCTTTAAAATAGGGATACTGGTAATACCGTTATAGAGCTGTTGTAACAAATAAAATAATGCATATAAAGTACAAAGTCCATTGCTTGCTTGTGTCATAGTAAGAAAAGAGCTGGGTGTGATGTAATCCCAGTGACTCGGGAAGCTGAGGTGGGAGGATTGCTTGAGGCCAGGAGTTTGAGACTAGCCTGGAAAACATAGTAGGACTCCATATTTAAAAAAAAAAAAAAAAAAAAGTAATAAATGGTAGGTTGATAGCTGATTTTTTTCTTTTTTTGAGCCAGTCTCGCTCTGTCACCCTGGGTAAAATGCAGTGGCATCATCATAGCTCACAGCAACCTCAAACTCCTGGGCTCAAGTGATCCTCCTGCCTCAGCCTCCTGAGTAGCTAGACTATAAGTGAGCACCACAACGTCCTGCTAATTTTTCTATTTTTAGTAGAGATGGGGTCTCCCTCTTGCTCAGGCTGGTCTTAAACTTCTGAGCTCAAGCAATCCTCCTGCCTCGGCCTCCCAGAGTGCTAGGATTACAGGCGTGAGCCACTGTGCCAGGCCATATTTTTAATGTTAGTAAGAATAATGTTTTTTCTTTTTCCTGAAAGCTACTAGATGTCCTTTGGCAATATCTTCTAGGCTTAGCACAGTAGTATAATACAACACTCTCATCTTCTACCTTCTCAGAATGATCTAGGCTGTTGTTCATTCTTCTCTGTTGCCATACTTTAAATGTTCAGAGTTGGGTTTTGTCTTAATTAGTGTTTAATTATATTTTTGCAGCTTAGTCTCTAACTGGTATCATAAAATACAACTCACTTGGCCTTATTTTTTCCATTTATGAAATTTCTGACAAGTTTAAAATGTATTCTGTCTACTAAAGATGTTACACATTACTAAAAGAGGATATTTTCATCAGAAGTGGTCACAGAAATTTCCCCATAGTGGATTTTTAAAGCAGTGTTTTCATTTGTGCTCTTTATAGTTTCTGTTATAGGAGGCTTAGAAAGAAATATACTAATTTTATTTTTGTTATCTATACTTTTAGGTTTAACAATGATCCATCCATAGATGTTCTCTTACTTACAACTCACGTTGGTGGCCTGGGGCTTAACTTGACAGGCGCTGACACGGTGGTATTTGTGGAGCACGACTGGAATCCCATGCGAGATCTACAAGCCATGGACCGGGCCCATCGCATTGGGCAGGTAAAAGTCACCTCTCATAGGTGTTAACCTGTGCACTGGGGAAAATACTCCCTCAAACAGACAGCAAGCCTTGGCTCAAGTCCTTGCTCTGATGTTAACAAGTGTTGTGACCTTGGACAGATTACTTAACTCTTTGTAGTACCACTTCCTTCATTGAGGTGCTTGGGCTAAGAAAACCTGGGTCACTGTCCATCCCTAATATTCTGTGATTTCTACAAACATTTTGAGCTCATAGGGCCAGACAAAATAAAAATCTAATTAGGTAGTAGAAAGTACTACACAAGCCCCCTGACTTGGTAAACCTCAAAGCTTATCAATTTGTGCTGCACTCATTTAACTCTTTCTCTTACTCAGAAACGTGTGGTTAACGTGTACCGATTGATAACCAGAGGAACGTTGGAAGAGAAAATAATGGGTTTGCAGAAATTCAAAATGAATATAGCGAATACCGTTATTAGCCAAGAGAATTCTAGTTTGCAGAGTATGGGGACCGATCAACTTCTTGATCTGTTCACTCTTGATAAGGTAAAAAACTTCTATAATTGTTGTATCTTTAAAGTATTCAAGGAATAGCAGAAGGCATTCACTAGTATCCACTAGATAACCCTATGAGGGAATTCTTTTTTTTTTTTGAGACAGAGTCGCTCTGTTGGCCTGGGTAGAGTGCAGTGGCATCATCATATATGTAATAGCTTACTGCAACCTCAAACTCCTGGGCTCAAGCGATCCTCTTGCCTCGGCCTCCTGAGTAGCTGGGACTACAGTAGACACCACTACACCCAGCTAATTTTTCTGTTTTTAGTAGAGACAGGGTCTCACTCTTGCTCAGGCTGGTCTCAAATTCCTGAGCTGAAGCAATCCTCCTGCCTTGGCCTCCCAGAGTGCTAAGATTATAGGCATAAGCCACCATGCCTGGCCAGTGAGGGAAGTCTTAGTGCCCATATAAACCTCTTCTGGCATACCTAGGGGATGTGTGAAGTTTTGATTTTTTTGGTTGATGTCTACAGTGTCTTGCTTGAAGGTTTCTTTCCTTAGTCCTTTTCTGCTAAAGGACAGTTTATCACTGGAGTCAGTGAAACTCATAGGCAGGAGTCTGGCCCTGTCTCCTTATAACTGGTGACTTCAGGGAAATTAATTTCTCTGAGCTTCTACATCTATTTTATTACATGGTTGTAAGGATAAAATGAAATAATATATGTTAGCAGTTAGAAAGGATACCTAGTGTAGATTCTCAAATAGTAGCCATTATTGTTGTTGCAGATGATGGAACTAATATATTAGTTAACAATCCATAATCAAAAGGATGCACCTGCGGGAAATATCAGTTAGTCTAATAATATAAAACTAATAGGGTTGGAGTCAAAGTCCTACATAGGTTCAGAAAATCAACTGCATTCCTCAGTATAAATTATAGTGAGAAATAGCATTATATAATGAAATCAAAACTAGCCATTATAGGGCCAGGTGTGGTGACTCACAGCACTTTGGGAGTCCAGGGCAGGAGGACTGCTTCAGCCCAGGAGTTCAAGACCAGCCTCAACAACATAAGGAGACCCTGTCTATGCAAAAAGAATAATTTAGCCGGACATGGTGGCGCATGCCAGTAGTCCCAGCTACTTGGGATGGTGAAGCAAGAGGATCACTTGAGTCCAGGAGTTCGAGGCTGCAGTGAGCTCTGATCGTACCACTGCACTGCAGTCTGGGTGACAGAGCAAGACTATCTACAGAAAACAAAAAACAAAAATACCCAACAACAGCAAAAACTAGCCGTAATAACAGAATTGTAGCATCCAAGTCTGAGGAAAAGTAGCATTCTGGGTGCTACATTTTAAACAGTAACAATAAGTCCCTAATGGCTAGAATTGAGGAAGGTTCTTCAATCATATCATATAAAGTAAGTGAAAGAACAAGAGATGTTTAATGTAGAAAAAAGAAGCCTCAAAGAAAATAGCTCTTATTCTGCTTGAAACAATATTCTTATGGGTGACTTTCAGTGAGCAGAACTGGGCTCAGGGGAATGTTCCAGGAAAATGAGAGCTATTGCCATAAAGGCCTATTGGGACAATTGACAGAATTTGAAAATGAACATTTTAGTATATCAGTGTTAGATTTCCTTAATCTGATCTTTATATTTAAGAGAATGTCTTTGTTCTTAGGAATAAATGCTAATTTCTATCTAGGGATAAAGACATGATGTCTACAACTTTCTCTCAGATGCTTAAGGAAAAAAACTTACTCCACCTATGTTTCTAATACATACACCCATATGTACATACACATGCACATATGTATGAGGAGAGACAATGAAAAAGCAAACAAGTTCTTTGTAATGTTCCTATAATTCTTCCATAATTTTGAAGTTCTTTCCAAATAATAACTAGAGCTATGGGAAAACAGAATGGGCTATTGTTTGAGATCATGAACTTCTCCATCACATGAATTATTCAACTATATTGAATAATTGGAGTGTTAGAAACAAGTGTGATATTTTAAAGGAAAATATAATTTCTGAAGTTAATCTTTCATTTTATCTTTTTGCTAATTTTTCTTAAGGATGGCAAAGCAGAAAAAGCTGACACCTCTACTTCTGGAAAAGCAAGTATGAAATCAATTCTTGAAAACCTGAGTGATCTTTGGGATCAAGAACAATATGATTCAGAGTACAGCCTGGAAAATTTTATGCATTCTCTCAAGTAACTATCAAATATTATAAATGCAATTGCTGCTAGTTCAGTTACATTTCTGCTGATATTCAGCAAATTTCTAAGTTTATGGTGAACTTTTAACTCAATGTGTAAATAGATCGGAAGAATATTCAGCATAACGCTGGCTCTTGTTTCACTGGGGGGAACAAGTTATTCTCAAATATTTGCACTGTATTAAATTTAAATGTTAATGTGAAATGGTTTAAATTTTACATACTGAAAAGCTGCAGAGCAGAGGAACCAAACCAGGTTTACGTGTGCTACCAGGAGGTGTTCTTACTGGGAACAAGCCTCCTATCTTTACATAGTCACTTTGTACAGGATGATATCCATGAGTACTTTAGTGTTCATGTACATTTTTTTCTTTTAAATAGAACTCGTTTTTATAATTGATTAAAGATAGGGCTTTTTTTGTATAAAAGCCTTAATGAGCCATAATTTTAAGACTATAAGAATAACGACTATGATACTGGTCAGTCTTGGAACATGAAAATGTTAGACAATGAATTTAGGTCCTTGGTGGAAACCTTTATATATTTAATGTAGCTGCATAGTGTTTTTCAAATCTTTAACATCATTTTTTCAACTTTTAAAATATAATATCAACTATTCTAAATACAGGTAATGGTATATTTAAGGCTACCATAACATCCTATTAAGAGGGTGGTTTTTTTTTTTTTAATTTATCTAATGGCTAGGATATAGCCAGATTCAAAGAACATATGTACTCAATAGGTTTCAATCATATATATAATATATTTTTTGTAACTATGAACATATACAGTTTTCCAGAAGTAGATTTTACACTGTTTAGAATTCCAAGACCTATGTGAAAAGACTGTTTATTGTAGTAATGCATGATTGAAACATCAAAGCGAAAAAGATTACCTTTTTATACACAAACATACACAGATACACATATCTCTATGCACAAATGTACCTATCCTGCACCCAAAAATGTGCCTGGTATTGGCACTAAAATCATGTCGTTATACTGGGCAGCAATAAGAATTGGGCATGAAACTGATTAGTGTTAGAAAAGTGAGCTCAATGGTGAGGGTGGGTATATGTAGGTAGATATGCATGTATGTGTATGTGTATATAATTTTATAAATTTCACAAATTAATACCTGCCTGTGTGCATACATATGTATGGATATATTTGTGTATATATGTACAGGTAATAAACATCCCCAAGGTTTGTGGCTGGCCATATACATAGGCATCAGTTTAAAAACCATCAGACCTCAACTGTACAATAACGTGTTTTGTTTAAAATCATTAAAATTATACTGTTCTGCAGCATTTAGACATGGACATTTGTCACATTTCAATAGTTTTGACAACCATACTGTAACATTAAACCTAGCATTCCACAAGAGAATAAATATAAGATTGAAACTATAAAATATATGCAGCTGTGTGTTATTTGTAGGAAATGATCACTAGAAAGAACAAGATTAAAATTATTAGTTCACATATACAGGTTTTTAAAAAGATGAAGACCAAATGGAAACTCATGACTTTATGTAGAATATCCAATGTTCTTGAGTTGAATTTCTTGTTAACTGTTTATTTACTATTTCCATAAACCAGCTCTTTAATATAGCCCAAAGTAATTGATATATTGCTACCTACATAGTCTTAGAGAAAAAGAATTCACACCATAAAAATTAGGGTTTTTTTCCCCCAGTTTGAAAGGTCAGATAGAGTTTAATCTAAAAATGTGTGTTAAAAATATTTCTAGAAGGATAAACAGGAAAATGATAATTGTAGTTGTCTCTGAATGAGAGATAGGAGTCAAGGCTGAGAGGAAAAAATGTGGCTATAATGTTTAAAAAATAACAACCTTTTGAGTTGTGAAAAACTAAGACATACATTCCAGCTTTCCGTATAAAGGAAAACATATAAACAAGCAAGAACTAAGTCTTCTCAGTTAAGTGACCTGGTCACAGTAGTACAACTTAAGAATAATGGAGACATGGGGAAAACTGAACTGAGTAATGAGTGCCATTAAAGAACTCCTGTCAACTGTATGGATGTCATGATTTGGTAGTTATGCTTTTTAAAATGTGTGGGTGTGAGAAATAAAACAAGCATGATAGAACATTGATAACAGTTTTAAGCTGGGTAATGGGTTCACAAATGTCCATTGTATTGTTTCCCTATTTTTTAATGTTTATAATAGGGAATTTCAAACAGTTAAAAATAATTGTAGATTCAGAGATTATCAGTCTCATCACTCATGTTTCCTGTAGGAATATCTTAAAATTTGGGCATCTGGGTATAATTTTTCTTTCTCACATATACAGAGTTTTATATACACACACACAGACACACAGACACACATTTATTCTACAAACATTTCTCCAAAAAGTATTCTAGTCTTTGAACAAGAGTTTATCGTAATGGCAACAAGGGCAAAAGTCTTTAATGTTTGGGACTGATCAATCAAACTGGTATATCCTTATTCCTTCTGGGTGGTTTATATGAACTTATTCAACAGTAAATATCCCAGCGAAGCTATTTGAGAATGTGACCACTTAGAGGCAAAAGTGGAAATACAAGAACATAATAGAAATTATAGAAAAGTAGTGAGCATTCCATCACACATCTGTTCTAAATATTTAATCTCAATACAATCTACTGCAGACCTCAGTTTCCCAGAATACATGCTGACATCAGTGGTATCTAAAGTGAAATTGATGGCAGGGAAGATGTGTTATGCTAGAGAACTCAATGTGAATCAATAAAACAAAAACTTGAGTTATATCAATTAATAGAAAATGTTTGCTATTCACACACAGCACAGTCAGCCATCTCTAATGAGATTGAAATTGCTTCCTGCATCAAGAAAGGATTCCTATGAGGCTCTGATAAATGTACCGAAACCAGTGAAGTTCTGTTGAATATTATATAGGCTGAGATTCTAATTTCCATGTAGACACAAGAAACTCAATCCCTTCCACAAATTACAAAGAGATCATGTTTTCAAATAGTACTAGAACAACCATCCATGATCCCAGAAACACAAAGTCATCTATGAGAAATCAGAATCCCAGGCCTGCACCACAGGTTAGTTTAAGGTCTGGGTTTATGCTAAGTGTTGTATACTATAGCAACCACAAGTCAAGAAAAATATAATAAATTCTGGCACTCCAGCAGAAGCAAATATAAAACTGCCCTATAAGGAAAGTTTCAGGTAAGGTCCCATAAGATTACCATAAGGGAAAAGATTAAGTTTACACACCATATATATTAACGTCATCTATAAGAGGAAGAGTCAGCAGATACAGACAGAATTAGTTCTTTAAGAATTGCAAATAAAATAATCTGAAATGCCATAAAACAATATGATTAAAATAATTAGATATAAAAATAAGGAAATATGAAAGATTAGACAAATTTGAAAAAGAACCAATAAATAAAACAGTTATCAATGCAGATTAGACACAGTTGAAGAGAAAACGTGAACTGGAATGTTAATCTTACAAAATTACCTAAAATGTGATACAGAGAAATGAATTAATAGAAAGAGTCTACAGCCATACCACCCTGAATGTGCACGATCTCGTCTGATCTTGGAAGCTAAGCAGGGTCAGGCCTGGTTAGTACTTGGATACAAGAAAGTAAGAAAGAGAAGAAAAAGTCATGGAAGATAGAATTAGAGAACCTAATATAAACTTACTGGAGGTCCAAAAGGAAAGGGAGATCATAGGAAAATAGACAAGAGTCGCCCTTGAGTC
>RJWJ010006797.1:44150-60863 GCA_004363605.1 Indri indri | reverse complement strand
GTTGGTTGGATCCACGGATGCGGAACCCACAGATACAGAAGGCTAACTGTGCTTACTTCCCCTTCAGGCACCCAGAATGAGACAAGAAAAGCAAACCTGAGCCCAACCTCCAACCTGAAGCTAGCCACAAAGCTGAGCCACCCTAGATCAGAAACCACAGAGGATCTGCAGACCAGGAAGCATGAAAATAAATGCTGGTTGTTAAGCCACTGTGTTTTTGGCATGGTTTGTTATGTAGCATATTATAGTAAACGTCTGGCTAATGCATATTTTGGAGTTTCTTTGTTCATCATTTCTTTTTGCATCCCATGTCTACTTGTACTTTCTTTTAGCCCAAAGTTTGTCCTTTAGAGTGTCCTGAGAAGGTGGGAGGGGGGAAGAGAGGTTGGGTAAATTCACACCTAAAAGTATAATGTGCACTATCTGGGTGATGGGCACACTTATAACATTGATTCAAACTGTACAAAAGCAATATACGTAACCAAAACGTTTGCACCCCTGTAATATCCTGAAATTAAAAAAAAAAAAAAGAATGTCCTGAGAGTCTTTGGCAGTAAATTCTCTGAATTTACACTTAATTAGAAAATTTCTTCATTCTCTGTTCTTAAAATAAAATTTTTTGGTAAATAAGTGTAACTTGACCATTTTTTCCTCTGAAAAGAATAAAGGTATTATTCCTCTGTCTTCTTTCTGTTTTTTTTTTTTTTTTTTTAGAGATGGGGTCTCTTTGTGTTGCCCACGTTGTAGTGCCATGGTGTGATCGTAGATCACTGCAGCCTGGAACTCCTGGGCTCAAGTGGTACTCCCACCTCAGCCTCCCTAGTAGCTGGCACTACAGGGGTGTGCCACCCCCTGGCTTGTCTTCTGACTTTCACTGTAGCTGTTAAGTCAACTATCAGCATAGTTATTGTCCATTTGTAGGAATGCTCTCTTTTGTCTGGCTGTTTTTGATATTTTAACTTCGATTTTGGCATTCTGAAATCTCATTATAAAGTAACTAGGTATGGAGTCTTTTTATTCAACAGAAATTGATTGGGATTCTTGAACACATGGATTAGTGTTTACAGTAGGCAGAATAATGGACTCTCAAAGGTATCAATGTCCTAATCTCCAGAACCTGTGAATGTTAGGTCACACAGCAAAGGAGGATTAAGATTGCAGTGGGATTAAGATTGCTAATCAGATGACTTCAAAATAGGAAGATTATCCCGGATTATCCAGGTCGTCCCAATATAATCATAAAGTTCTTTAAAAGAAGAAGAGGGAGACAGAAGAGATCAGGAATGATATAATGTGAAAAAAAACCTGCTGCTTCTGGCCTTGAAGATGGAGAAAGAGGGCCATTAACCAAGAAGTGTAAGTGCCTCTAGAAGCTGGAGAGGGCAAGGAAACATATTCTCCCCGAGAGCCTGCAGAAAGAAACACAGCCCTGCCAACATCTTGATTTCAGCCTAGTGAGACCTGTATTGTACTTCTGGCCTACAGAAAAAAGTGGTAATAATGTTGTGGGGTTTGTTTGTTTGTTTTTTGAGACAGTGTCTTGCTCTGTTGCCCTCGGTAGAGTGCCGTGGCATCACCTAGCTCACTGCAACCTCAAACTCCTGGGCTCAAGTGATCCTCCTGCCTCAGCCTCCTCAGTAGCTGGGACTACAGGCGTGCACCACCACTCCTGGCTAATTTTTCTATTTTTTGTAGAGATGGGGTCTGGCTCTTGCTGAGGCTGGTCTGAACTCCTGACCTCAAGCAATCCTCCTGCCTCGGCCTCTCAGAGTGCTAGGAGTATAGGTGTGAGCTACCCCACCAGGCCTTTCACTCAAATTTTCTTTGTTTTTTTTTTTTTTTCACTCCTCCTTTTTACTCAAATTTTCAATGTTATCTTTTATTTCTTTAAAGATATTAAACATTCTTATTTTGTATTCTGTATCTAATAATTCTAGTATCTGAGGTTTTTTTGAGACAGCATCTAACTCATGGTATCTTGTTTTCTTGTGTGTTTTATGACTTTTGACTAAAAGCTCATATTTCTCATTATCTGTGGAAATTGTTTGAAATCTGGGTTGAAGAGTGTTTTCCAGAGAGGATTTTCTTTTGCTTATACCAGCTGTCTAGGGGCACTACCAACCTAGGACAAACTTAAAATAAATTTTGAGCAAAAGGTGTTTGGGACCACATAGATATTAAGAGCTATGAAGGGTCTGGGATTTTACCCTGCGACAGTTGCATAGATGTTGGCAGAAAGACATGCTGCTATTGGGTCAGAGACAGTTTATTACTCAAAGCAATAGTGGTAGTCAAAGTGTTGGTTCCCAAGTTCCAATTTCCACAGGGCAACACGAAGTGGGCCAGGTGACATCTGTACATGCAGAGGGTTGCATTTCAGGAAAGGAACCCTGAACTTAGGGAACATGGACGTTTCGTAATGGCAGTAAGCATGGCTTTCTTTTTCTCTCCAGAGATAGTCGTTGTCACTATATTCTAACACTGTAAACAAATCTGCCCTCTGGTCTGGAGGGAGATATCCTTATCTTCCAAGACTGCTGAGTACACAGTCTTTGTTCCACACTAAAAAGACAGTGTGGAACAAAGGCAGTTAGTGCCTCTGCTCACCAGATGGGCAGAAATGTGAGAGACTCATGAAGAATTTCTCCTATAATAGGTAGTTTGAATCTGGGCCATGAAACCATGCTTGTATTTAAACAGATGTTTTTCATGTCCCATTTGGCATTTTAATTTTTCTTATTCTTTCCTTTCTTTCCCTTTTTTTTTTTTCTTTTTGGCAGCAGGGTTACTCTGTATCTAATCTGCCTTACTGCCAGGGTGGCTGAAATGCAGGGAGGCAATCATAATTGAAGCTTGGGGTGTCCTGAGTCACCTGAAGGAATGAATGCTACAGGCTGTTCAGCCTTCTGCTCTTCATCCAAAAAGCTGTCAGGTTTGGGAAAGAATATTGTTAACCAACATGTCTGGGAAATGAGGTTTTTTAGTTAACTAGGTTTTTTTCCCCCAATTACCTAAAAATTTTCCTGCTTTGGGGTTCATACCATCCCACAAAAGGGGGCTACACACAGGATTCTCTACACCGTATATAGTTACTGCACACAGTTGCATTTGTTGATTTTTTTGGTTGGCACCTTTATTTTTTTTCTTTTCTTCTTTTTTCATTCTCTTTTTATTTTTTTCTCCCCTTCCCTGTTACCTCAGGTTGGCATCTTTAGAAATGCAGCATATTTCCAATTTCGTAACTTTGATATAGGAACTACTTGGATCCCTGCAGTGTTAACACACTCTGAAAACTTGCTATTCAAAGTGTGGCCCATGACCAGCCCCAGCAGCAGCATGGGGTTGCAGTTAGAAATGGTGACTCTGTAACCATAGAGCCTAGTAAAAGAAAAAAAAGAGGCCGGGCGCGGTGGCTCACGCTTGTAATCCTAGCACACTGGGAGGCCGAGGCGGGCGGATAGTCCTGAGCTCAGGAGTTCGAGACCAGCCTGAGCAAGAGTGAGACCCCCGTCTCTACCAAAAATAGAAAGAAATTAATTGGACAGCTAAAAAATGTATATACAAAAAAATTAGCCGGGCATGGTGGCACATGCCTGTAGTCCCAGCTACTCGGGAGGCTGAGACAGTAGGATTGCTTGAGCCCAGGAGTTTGAGGTTGCTGTGAGCTAGGCTGATGCCACGGCACTCGCCCCAGGCAAGAGAGTGAGACTCTGTCTCAAAAAAAAAAAAAAAAAGAAAAGAAGAAATGGAGACTTTCAGCCTGGGTGACACAGCGAGACCCTGTCTCTCCAAAAACATAAAAAAATTAGCCAGGCATGGTGATGTGTACCTGTAGTCCCATTTACGTGGGAGGCTTAGGCGGGAGGATCGCTTGAGCCCTGGAGTTGGAGGCTACGGTGAGCTATGATCATACCACTGCACTTCAGCCTGGGTGACAGAGCAAGACTCCGTCTCCGGAAAAAAAAAAAAAGAGAGAGAGAAATGGAGACTCTTAGGCCTCTCTCCAGCCCTACCAAATCACAATTTGCAGTTTAACAAGACCTACAGGTCGTTCTTATGAACGTTGATGTTTGAGAAGCACTACTCACTGCTGAAAAAAAATACTTTGAAGAAGTTGTGGTTTCTTGCTGATGACTTTAGCAGTAATAAAATTTGGAGGCATTGTAATACAACTGTGAAATCATGGTTTCAAGAATCAGAACCTGAGGTCCACTCCCAAAAACAGTGTGACCTTCAAAAAGTCCCTTAACATTTCTAAACATAGGTTTTTATTTCACAAGATTAATGGAACAAAAAGACATAATGTAAAAAATGTCTATGATGGTGCCTATCACAGTTCTACAATAAATGTTGGTTTACTTTCTTTTCCTTTTTCATGCCTTCCCTAGAGAGAATAAAATAACTTTTTCCCTTATTATTCAACTGTATAGAAAACAGTTTTTTAATAAATCTGTGACAAATGTCATATATTAAAATGATTAACATTTGTTCATGAATAGGTGAGGTACACCTATTCACCTAAAATTCCACCTTCATGGAAATAAAAGTTTCCATGAAGGATGAAATACAGTGTATAATACGAGAGACATACAAAAAAATTTAGATTAAAACAAAAGTTAAAATAATTAGGCAGAGCCAGGGAGTTCAGGGCTGTAGTGAACTATGATGGCACTACTGCACTCCAGCCTGGGTGACAGATTGGACTCTATCTCTAAAAATATTAAAATACAATAATTAGGCTGGGTGCAGTGGCTCTTGCCTCCCAGAGTGCTAGGATTATAGCCGTGAGCCACTGCGCCCAGCCTGTGTAGTATTTTTTAACTCCACAATATAAATGGACATCTTTCTCTACCAATAAAACTAGATCTACGACATTCTTTTAAATGGCTTCAGTGTAGTCCACTGAAAGGAGATGCTATTATTTAACCAATATTTGAATTGTTTTGAATTTTTTAATAGTAAAAAACATAGTCATATCCATCCTTGTCCATATATCTTTGTGTTCTTGACTAACTACTCTCTTAAGACTTCTCAAAATTGCAATTATTAGGTCAAAAGGGTCAAATGCATCACAATTTCTAAATTCATATTGCCAGACTGCTTTCAAGAAAGATTATGTTAATTTACCTTCCCAACGAAAATGTATGACATCGCCCGATTTCCCAATATTTATCTTTATTTTATTTAATTTATTTATTTTGAGACTCACTGTTGCCCAGGCTAGAGTGCCGTGGCATCAGCTTAGCTCACAGCAACCTCAAACTCCTGGGCTCAAGCGACCCTCCTGCCTCAGCCTCCCAGGTAGCTGGGACTATAGGAATGCGCCACCATGCCCGGCTAATTTTTTTCTATATATATTTTTTAATTGTCCAGCTAATTTCTTTCTATTTTTAGTAGAGATAGGGTCTCGCTCTTGCTCAGGCTGGTCTCAAATTCCTGAGCTCAAGCAATCCTCCCGCCTCGGCCTCCCAGAGTGCTAGGATTATAGGCGTGAGCCACCGCGCCCGGCCTATCTTTATTTTATTGTTAAAAAATTTTTTGTACAGACAGGGTCTTGCTCTGCTGCCCAGGCTGGTCTTGAACTCCTGGGCTCAAGTGATCTTTCCACTGAGGCCTCCCAAATTGCTGGGATAATCGGCATGAGCCACCATGCCTGGCCTAATTTTCCAATCTATAGTGAAAACCAAGCACCAGCCAATTAAATATTTGCCAATCAGAGAGGTGAAAGTTGATTCAGAGATTATTTTATCTATTTATTTTTTTTGAGACAGAGTCTTGTTCTGTTGCCTGGGCTAGAGTGCTGTGGCGTCAGCCTAGCTCACAGCAACCTCAGACTCCTGGGCTCGAACGATCCTACTGCCTCAGCCTCTCAAGTAGCTGGGACTACAGGCATGCGCCACCATGCCCGGCTGGGATTATTTTAGATTATATTATCAAAAGAAAGGGAGTGAGGGAAGCAGAATGATGTAGGGGGTAAAAAACCAAGTTAGGTTATGGTCTTAGCTGGAGGCTAGCTGAAGCTTCAGCCTGTTCCCAAAGGGAGCTCTTTCACCACTAAAGTGCCACCTTGAGGCAAGGGGACCACAATATGTACCAGTTGGTCATTGGCTGTGAGCTGCCTCTCGGAGTGGTAAGTAACTTCTTGGATGAAACAGCTCCCTTTTGTCAAGGGCAATTCTTTAGACTCTACAGAGAGGGCAGCTGTGAACTTTTAGCAGCCAACAATCATAGCTCAGGGGTAGGGTGCCTTCCTGTAGGGAATATTGGTGGTGGGTATAGGGGGTTGAGTAGTGTCTCCCCCAAATTCAAGTTCAGACAGAACCTTAGAATGTGACCTTATTTGAAAATAGGGTCTTAGAAGATGTAATCAGTTAAGATGAGGTCGCACCAGATTAGAGTGGCCCCTAAATCCAATGACTGGGGTCCCTATATGAATAAGAGAGGACATACAAAGATACACACACAGGGAAGAAGGCCTTGTGAAGATGAAGTCGGAGACTGGAGTTATAGGGCCACAAACCAAGAAATACCTGGGGCCACTAGAAGTTGGAAGAGACAAAGAAGGATTCTTCCCGAGAGCTATCTGAGGGAGCATGACCCTACTGACATCTTGAATTCAGAAAAATGAGGGAGCTGGTATTGCTCATTTATATATTTTGCTTGATTATACGTTTAACCAAAGACCCCACAATCTTTTTTATTTTTGAGACAGGATCTTCCTCTGTCATCCAGGCTAGGGTGCAGTGGTGTTACCGTAGCTCATTGTAACCTCAAACTCCTGTGCTCAAGGGATCCTCCTGCCTCAGCCTCCTGAGTAGCTGGGACTATAGGGATGTGCCACCACACCTGGCTAATTTTTCTATGTTTTGTAGAGACGTGGTCTTGCTATGTTGCTCAGGCTGGTTTCAAACTCCTGGCCTCAGATGATCCTCCCACCTAGGCCTCCCAAAGTTCTGAGATTGTCAGGTACATAGTTAGGATCTCTGGCTCTTCCAGGGAAAATGGTGCCCTGCTTTGGTGCTGTCTCAAGCAATTGCTCCACCTGGGAAGAAGGATAAAGGTGGGCACTTGGTTTTGATGTTGCCCCACCCTTAATGCTATCTTGAGCAACACACCTGGGGAAGGAGGGCATGCTTTATCAATGTAGGAATTCCCAGTCCAGGCATGAGATAGGATTTAGAAAGTGACCTAGAGTAACCCAAGGGTAATTATTATGCCATTAGCTTTTTTATTTTTAATTTTTAAAAAAACTTTTTTTAACTTCCCCAGAGTACAAAGTGTAGATGCCATTAGCTTGAATCTCCATTGTGGTTCACCCCCCCACTGGGCTTTTGGAGAGGGAGCTCATATGAGATGGAATTTTGAGGACCTCTGTTGATCATTTGATAACATCCCACACCTCCGACAGTCCACCCTTAGATTGGGCTAATAAAAGGAAACACTCCAAGAATTCAGGAAGAGAGGGAGGGAGTCTTTCTGTCTCTCTCCACTCTGGGAGACAGACCCGTTTTGTTCTACAATAATGAGCTGCTCATGTGAAATTGCTTCCTGCCTGGGGTTACTCTGTCATATTGGCCCTGCTGGTGATTTTTCCAAGATAATAGTCTGGACCTGACGCTTTGATGTGCCTGGTCATTCTTTGGCAGAGGGCAGACTGCCGACCTGACAGGATTATAGGCCCGAGCCACCATGAGCAGCCTATTTATTTAGAGTCAGAACCTTGCTCTGTGGCCTAGGCTAGAGTACAGTGGTAAATCATAGCTCACTTCAGCCTTGAACTCCTGGCCTCAAGGGATCCCCCCACCTTGGCCTACCAAAGCATTGGTATTACAGGTGTGAGCCACTGTGCCTGAAGGAGTTTTGTTTTAAAAACAACTTTAATCAAACTAATTTTTACAAAAGTTTGTAGGTATATAGACTAGGTATTATTTATCAATCAATAATGCTAAGGGCAATGAGAAAGTATTCAACTAAACTATTCCTGAGAATAGTCAATTAGCACCTTGCAATTTTTCCCCAGATTTACGTACTGACAGTGGCTCCCAGGATAACCGGCCCCATGAACAAATTTCAATGACCCCTATATGTTTTTATAATCCTCTCCCTTAACTAACAACTTGACCTTTTGAGTTGTTTCCCAGAAATGGTGGATTTTCGGCAACACAAAGGAGGTGAGATTCTGAAAGTGTCCCCGTCCCCTGGGCAGACCTCCTGATTCCAAGATTCACTGTTCCCTACAACCTGCCCCCAATTCATGTAGCACCTTGTTAGTTACACCATGACCTGCACCAAGGCACGTGGCCTCTCCTTTAAAAGCCCATGATCTCTATTAGGTTATTCTGAGAGATGGATTTGAGGCTGCTTCTCCCCCGACACCCCACCATTCTCCCGACAAATGTCTGTGGTATTAAAAAATTCCATTCTTCCTGGGTCAACAGCCCCTTGTGGTTTCTACAACACCAGTTTCCAGTTTAGATCAATCGATTCCTAAATTTAGGCTATCTGAAGTGTTCTTTTTTTGTTTTTTCCTGGTGCATAAAATCATTTTTAATTTTTCTAGATGCATTTGCATTATCAAAACTAGTGCTATATCCCAATTCTATTGCCATATTCTCTTGGCTATTGTAGATGGTAAGTCAACAGAAGAGGAAAAATCTCTTTGGATACCTGAAGCATTCTTTTATTTCATAAATTATTGAGTGTCTATGAAGTACTAGAAACTGCTAGGCACTGGATATTTGTTGGCAAAAAATAGACATAACCTTTGCCCTCGTACTGTGATTCTTGCTTCTGGTTAAAGATGGGTGTGAACTGAACATACATGTTTCATTTCCCTCTTAAGATGCCACTGAAATAAAGATTCAGAAGTACAAAGAGGGATAAATCTAATGCAAAGACACTTGGGAATAAGCTTTTAAAACATTTCTCTAAGACTGCTGACGAATGTAATAGAGTATAGGAAGCAGGAGATCTCAGCTACAAGGCTGGAGAGACGCAGGTGGTCTGCCAGAAACCTCTGAGAAGTCCTGGGGCTACCGGAGTTGGCATTCAAGGGAGTGCAGCAATGGACTTCAGAGCTGGGACAGTAATTGAGGAATTGCATATGAAACAGCTGATTTTCTCTTATCTATTCAATTTCCCCTGCGGGCAAAATGTTGTCAGAGCAAAGGCATCAGACATTTTAGCATCAATCCAAAAACAGGAGTGCTGTTCTCTTAGAGAAGGGAAATGTTAAGGTCCCTAATGTAAATGTTAGCTCCTCAGAGGAAAATGAAAGAGGTATAAAATGATAAGAGGCATTAAAAATCAACCTAAAAAAATTCCTGCCGATCGTATGGGGCAGAAAAAAAAAAGAAAATAAAAAAAGAATCAGAATCAATCTAAAAGGTCCAACATCTCAAGAATGAGAGTCCCCAAAAGAGTTGCAAAATTGAGCAGTGAGATGATGATAGTGGAGAAGAGGAGAGTAAATATCAGGAAATGATAGCACAAAATGAATTTAAAATACCTACACTCAAACACATCCTTCTGAAAGATTATTTCTTCAGGATTAAGGAACAGTTCCTAAACATTTCTATGGAAAAAAAATAGGACACTTAAAAAGAGATAAAGCAGACTTATAACACATCTGAACCACTGACTGTTAGAAAATAGTGGTGTCTTCAGGGTTCTGTGGAAAATTTGTTTTTAACTTAGAATTGTATACACAGCCAGAAAAACAATCAGATCTAAGGGTTTGGAAAACAACCAGTTTAATCCTTGCTCATTGAGGAGCTCATAGCCTAGCCGGGAAGAAACATAAATGTGATATGTACGAGGTAAGGGAAGTGGAAAGTAGTCTGTAGCGGGTATTAACACCATGGATGGGCTGGGCACAGCGGCTCACGCCTGAAGCCCAGCTACTCATGAGGCTGAGGCAGGAGGATGGCTTGAGCCCAGGAGTTTGAGGTTGCAGTGAGCTACGATGATGCTACTGCACTCTAGCCTGGGTGACAGAGTGAGACCCTGTCTCAAACACAAACAAGCAAACAAAAACAGCGTGAATGGATGAGGGGCACCCAACTCAGTCTCAGGAAAGCAAGAGAAAAGTTCCTGAAGGAGATGATCCTGAGCTGAGCTTTAAACCATGAGGAACAACTTGGTAAGTCTATTTCAGAAATTTCCCTGACCTAGATAAGACGGCGGTAAGAGAAATTTTATCTCCATATTCAAATTTGACTTCTACATAGCTGATTAACTGATAATGACTAAGGGCATAAGCATTAAAAAATAGCCATAATTTTGCTTACTACTTCCATCATGTCTGCAGGGAACCTGACTTGCAAGATTTGCAGCTTGGTTTTCCCCATGACTAATGCATTGGATGCTGGGCACACCCACCTTTCCTTTTGACTTGAACAAACTGTTGAAACCATCACTTTTTTCTTTCATTGTGGGTTCTCTACCTGTGCCAAATACACTCAACTTTTTCATGTTTAGATCAAACTTTTCAAATTCCTTATTGGTATGTGATTAGGCCTTATTAATTATTTATGAGATTATCATTTAGTTGTTTTTTGTTTAAAGCATAGGGCAGGCTGCATTCCAGTGTCAGGGAACAATTCCTGGTATATTGGAGCCGAAAAGTTTAGAATTGGGGCTAAAAAGTTGAGACTGCAAGGATGACTGGCAATGTCATATTTGGGAGGTTTTTCTCTCTTTTTCTCTGTTTTCCTGAAAACAGTAAGTCAGAGACAAATAATGTTCCTACGTAGTCTTGCTACTACTTTGAAGAAATTTGATTTTTTCTTTTCTGAATTAAAAGAAAAAGTCCCAAGCCTTACAGTTTGATAGCAGGACTTGTCAACTTTGTTGTTATTGTTTTGTAGCACAGTGTATTTTTTTTTAATTTTATAAATTTTTCTTTAACTTGTCATCCTTGGGCAAGGGCCATGCTAATCTTCTCTGTATCATTGCAATTTTAGTATATGTGCTGCCAAAGCGAGCGCACACATTGTATTTGTTATATATTTGAGGACATCCTACATTTTCCCACACATGATCTACTAAAAAATGGCAATAAAGAGAACAAAAAGGTCTTGTATCCTGTCTATAGAAAATACTCGCCTAATTTTTAAGGATCAGATTTGTCCACCATGACATGTTTTTGTCATTAGATAGAGCCATATCACTAAAAGATGAAGAGGGAGTGGTTTTTTTTTTTTTTGAGACAGATTCTTGTTCTGTTGCCCACACTAGAGTGCCATGGCGTCAGCCTAGCTCATAGCAGCCTCAAACTCCTGGGCTCAAGCGATCCTCCTGCCTCAGCCTCCCTAGTAGCTGGGACTACAGGTGCATGCCACCACGCCTGGTTAATTTTTTCTGTTTTTAGTAGAGACAGGGTTGTCTCCCTCTCGCTCAGGTTGGTCTTGAACTCCTGACCTCAAGTCAATCTCCTGCCTTGGCCTCCCAGAGTACTAGGGTTATAAGTGTGAGCCACCTCACCTGGCCAAGAGGGAGTGTTTTAGTAACATTCTTATAGTTACACTCTCCTTTATGGAAAGAAAATGAGTAAGGAAGTCCAGTGTAGGATGCCAAAGATTCCCTCCCACTCCCACTGAATGTGGTGTGGGATGAGGGCAAGGGCCTTTTTTTTCTTTTGTGCCTTTTCCGGATGGTCTCTCGTTCAGTGACAGAATCAAAGCTCGGGCACAGCACTGGGTTAAAATAGTGTCCCCCTGAAATTTATTGTCTACCTGGAAACTATGAATGTGACTTTATTCAGAAATAAAGTTAAAATAAGGTTAAACTGGATTAGGGTGGGCCCTAAATCCAGCATGACTGGCGTCTTTATAAGAAGAGAGAAATTTGGACACATAGACACAGAGGGAAGACAGCCCTGTGAAGACAGAGGCAGAGACTGGAGTTACACTGCCATAAAGCAAGGAATGCTAAGGACTGCAGGCAACCACCGCAAGCTGAAGATGCAAGGAAATATCCTCTCCTGTAGGCTTCAGAGAGAACATGGTCCTGCAGACATCTTGATTTCAGACTGCTGGCCTCCAGAACTGTGAGATAATAAATTCCTGTTGTTTTAAGCCACTCGGTTTGCGGTAATTTGTCACAGCAGCCCTAGGAAACTGGCACAGGCATTAATCAAGCTCTTCTTATACCCCATTAGCAGCAAGCAGGCAACCTTCTCTTGGTCTGGCCCGTGTCCTTCTCCAACAAAGAGGAGCCTGACTCTTATCCCACCGTTTCCCATTCCTCCTCCTCAGCGGATCTGACATCCACTCTGTAGTAAGGAGACCAGAATCTGTTTCCTCAACAGCCTTCAAGCTTAGGCCATCTTTATTCAAAAGAGCTTTGTCCTCAGACTTTTAATCAATGTTTAAGTAGTCTGAATATCCCTCCCAGAAGAGTAACAGGTATTTACATGGCTATTAAATGCTCTGAAATCTGATTGGCCAGAGAACTGTTGCTGGTAGATGGAAAGAGCAAAGGCAAGAAAGGCCTCATACTGAGACAATGGACGTCTCAAAGGCAGTGGTAACTATATATTCTTTGTATTTCATAAACTCTGCGACCCTTGCGTACAGTGAGAAAGGAGAAATCATGACTGATATCAGCCATATGTAGAAAAAAAAAGAAAGCAGTGGTAGTCATTTTAATATATACAAAACAGGATTTAAGATAAGAAGGATAGAGTTATTCTGTGGGATCATTTGATCATGATAAATGGCAACATTGATACAGCAGTCTCCCCTCATCCATGGTTTCAGTTACCTGTGGTACAGTACAATAAGATATTTTGAGAGAGAGAGAGAGAGAGAAACACCACAGTCGCATAACTTTTATTATAGTACATTATTACAATTGCTTTATTTTATTATTATTGTTGTTAATCTCTTACTGTGTCTAATTTATAAATTAAGCTTTATCATAGGTATATGTATATAGGAAAAAGCAATGTATGTAGGATTCAGTACTATCCAGGTTTTGGGCATCCACATGGGAGTCTTGGAACGTATCCCCTGAGGATCAGGGGGGACCACTGTACTGGATATTGCAGTCTTTGTCCTTCATAGTCTTAGAGACCTGGGGTTAAATCCTATCACTGACTAACTGTAACACAACATAAATTATCCTCCTGGAGCCTCAGTTTTCTTATTGGTAAAATGGAGATAACATAATACATACCTTTCTCATGGAGCAGCTATGAGGATATTAGTTAACTCATGTCTGGGATTCAATAAATGTTAGCTCTCTCGCCAGGCGCGGTGGCTCACTAGCACTCTGGGAGGCCGAGGCAGGCAGATCGTTCTGAGCTCAGGAGTTCGAGACCAGCCTGAGCAAGAGCGAGACCCTGTCTCTACCAAAAAATAGAAAGAAATTAACTGGACAGCTAAAAATATATGTAGAAAAAATTAGCCGGGCATGGTGGCACATGCCTGTAGTCCCAGCTACTTGGGAGGCTGAGATAGTAGGATTGCTTGAGCCCAGGAGTTTGAGGTTGCTGTGAGCTAGGCTGATGCCACGGCACTCGCCCCAGGCAAGACAGTGAGACTCTGTCTCAAAAAATAAATAAATAAATAAATAAATAAATAAATAAATGTTAGCTCTCATCATCACTCCACTTACTTTCTAAGAAACATACCAAAGCCGTCATTCTTTCCTCAAGCCCCTTGCCCTTATCTCCACACGTTCTTTTCTCTGCATTTGATCATGCTTTCCACTCCATATGAAAAATAAAAGTTATTATTTTTATTATAATGAGGCTAAGAATCACCTTCACCTTCTCTCTTTTTTTTGTTTTTTTGAGACAGAGTCTCACTCTCTTGCCTGGGCTAGAGTGCCGTGGCATCAGCCCAGCTCACAGCAACCTCAAACTCCTGGGCTCAAGCGATTCTCCTGCCTCAGCCTCGCAGGTAGCTGGGACTACAGGCACGTGCCACCATGCCTGGCTAATTTTTTTCTATTTTTAGTTGTTTGGCCAATTTCTTTCTATTTTTAGTAGAGATGGGGTCTCGCTCTTGCTCAGGCTGGTCTCGAACTCCTGAGCTCAAACGGTCCACCCACCTTGGCCTCCCATAGTGCTAGGATTACAGGTGTGAGCCACCATGCGTGGCCTGCCTTCACCTTCTCAATCCCCTTTTCTTCATGTGTACACAATCTTTCTTTCCTCATCCACCTTTGGAAGACACCCTTTCCTCCTTTCCATGTGAAGCTACAGGTGCATGGATCCTGCCCCTTGGTACTTAGCCCCACTATTTCCTGTGGTTCACCTTTTTTTTTCTACCAGCTCTTTTCCCTTAATATATGCAAAGTTCCTTTCTCTTATTAAAAATAAATAGAAAACAAAATTCTCAATCTCTCTTAACCACAGTAGCTAAAATCCTATCTTTCTTCTTCCTTTCTTAGCCAAGCTCCTACATTTTTTGCCCACTTAAATTTTATTTATATGAAAAGGAAACATCTCATGGATCAAAATTCAAAAAGGCATACATACAGTAAAAATTCTCCTGTCTACTCCCAATTCTCAAGTACACAGTTCCCCTTCCCTGAGCAAACAGCTTTTTGTGGTCTTTTTTTAGAGCTAAGTTTATGCATATACAAGCAAATGTGTACATTTACTTTTTTACGAAATTGTTAGCATGTTGTAAATGCTCTTCTGATTGTTGCTTTTTTCATTTAAAATATATGTTGCAGGTCTCTTCATGTCAGTACATAAACAATTTATTCTCCCATTGCTCTTGTCTTCAGAAAAACAGATGCCAAGATAGGATTAGACACTCAGGAGATTTTTGGAGGAGAGGCCTGTGAGGAAGAAAGGGGAGGAAGCTGGAGAAGCCATCAGGCTGTGATGCAGGTCTGACTCCTGTGAAGGGGCGAGGGAAGGAAGGAGGGTTGGGTAGGCAGTGACACGGATGGTGGTAACACAGTTCTAACAAAGTTTTAGCCAGGCTGATGGAGAGCCCTCAAGCAAAGCCACCCATTAGAGGAGTCCTGCTTCCTATGGGAATGGGCCTTCCTTAGTATCCCTGCTATGCTCAGTCACGGGCTGGGAATAGCTCACGGGAAGTGAGGCCTAGGTGCAAATGCTGAAGGTTCAGAGCTCAGCAGCTGGGGCTTCCCTGCAGAAGGAGATCTGAGAGGAATATTTTCACAGCCTTCACATTATTTTTAGAGTTGCATAATCATTTATTGATGGAAGTGCCATACTTTATCTAGTCCCTTTCCCATGGACATTTCTGTTGTTTCTAGTCTATTCTTACTACAAACAAAGCTCGACGAATAACCTTGTTTTATATCATCTTGCACGTCGGGGGGTATCACAAGTTGCGGTCCTGGGGAAGCAGATTCTGAGATAGAGAATAACATATCACTTTATTAGGGGGTGTACTTGGGTTGCATATCTGTGGAAGGGAAAGAAAGCAAGCAGGATTGGGGAGACTAAGCAGCTGGTCTGCAATGCATTCTTAGTGATGACCTCAATTAACCCCACAGGGAGTTCTGAAGATAGGATGACCTGTTAGAGTCACCCTAAAGTGGGGTGAGAGATCTGGGCTTTTTATGCCCCTGAATTGATCAGTCATTGGAGATCGGTTGTTCTGGGAAAATGAGGTGACTGTTCAGCCAAGGCAATTCCTGAAGAGGGCTGCCAGCTGAATGCTGACTGTGACAGCGCTCCCAGTAACAGCCTGGGGGTATACATTCTTTAGCCCTGAAGAGGGATCTGTGAGGCACATCACAGCATCTACCACAAGGAATAAAATTGTTGGATAAATTCCTAGATGGTATTGCTGGGTCTTAGCATATACACATTTGTAATTTTAAAAGATGTTGCAAAAATAAAAAGTATAATGCATATATTGGTAGGTATTTTTTTGCCAATATATACTTCCACTGACAATGCAGGAGAGTATCTGTTTCCCCATACCTTTGGGAACACAGGGTGTTGAAAATGTTATTTATTTATTTACATTTTTAGAGACAGGGTCTTGCTCTGTCACCCAGGCAGGAGTACAGTGGCATGATCATAGCTCACTGCAGACTTGAATTCCCGAGCTCAGGCGGTCTTTCTGCCTCAGCCTTCTGAGTAATAGTAGTAGAGTAGTAGGAGTAATTCTAGGACTACAGGCACATGTCACCACACCCGCCTAATTTAAAAAATTTTTTTGTAGAGATAGGCTCTTGCTATGTTGCCCAGGCTGGTCTCGAACTCCTGGCCTCAAGCTGATCCTCCTGCCTCAGCCTCCCAAAGTGCTGGGATTATAGGTGTGAACCATTGTGCCCAGCCCTTTTAAATTATTTTAGTTAAATTTTTTAATAATCTATATATTTTTACAAACATACTTTTCCAGTTTCTATATACTCTTAGGTACATATTCATTAAGTTCTGGCTCTGCAATTTACTAGCCATCTCAGTTTGTTCATATGTAAAATGGGAAAATAGAATATTGTTGGTTCTCAGAAAACGATACCCCCAAATATGACACTTTGACATGTTGAACTAAAGAAGCAGCCTCAAGGTCTCTCTGATCTCCCCCCTATTCCCTTGTATCTCAATCCTCTGCCTGTTCCAAAAAACGAGATGAGGCTATTCTCTTAAGTTCCCTTATTTACCTAGAAACCAGACCTGCCATAGAAAAACACCATTGCCTTTAATCCTCTCCCTGAAATTTCATTAACCAGAGAAGATTAAAATTCCCCTAACAGAGGAAGAGACTGAAA
>RJWJ010006797.1:20729-44050 GCA_004363605.1 Indri indri | reverse complement strand
GTTCAGCTAATTTCTTTCTATTTTTTTAGTAGAGACGGGGTCTTGCTCTTGCTCAGGCTGGTCTCAAACTCCTGAGCTGAAACAATCCACCTGCCTCGGCCTCCCAGAGTGCTAGGATTACAGGCGTGAGCCACCACGCCCAGCCTACCAATACTTATTTGAGCATTGGGCCTACTCATTTCCCCTAAAAATCATTTACTACCCTTCAAAATTGCCACATTTTCCCCATCTCCCTCTCCCCTATGAAGAAGAGTATATAAGATTCCGAATCTCCTTAAATTGTTGCGTAATCATTCTCCTGTGATTTCTCCATGTTTATGCAGGTTAAATAAATTTGTATGACGTTTTCTATTAATCTGCCTATTGTTAGTTCATTTTCAGCGAATCTTCAGAGGGCAGAGGGAAGCTTTTCTTCCACTCCTACAACATACCTTATAGGGATATTTTGACAGTTTAATGATATAATGAATGCAAAACCCCATATTTATAAATAACAACCAACCAAAAAGTATTCTCTGCACCCCGCTATGATACACTAATGACTTCTAAATTTGTACATTTAGGCTAGACTTCTTATTGACAAGTAAAAATATTCATCTGCTTGTTATTTCTACCTTGATGCCCCATAGCACTTCAAATTCAACATACTCCAACCAGACTCTTCTTTCTCTCAAAAATTGCTCCTGTTCCTGTGTTTCCTAGCTTTCTGAAGTTTCTACCATATGACTGAAGCAAAAACCTTGATGTTATCTTTGATTCTTACCTCGCCCTAAACACCCAATTAATCACCCAGTCGAGTTTTATTCCTAAATAATTCCAGTACATGCCTCTTTCTCATAATCTGCACTGCTCCTTCATGGTTTGGATCCTTATTTCTAATCAGTGTTAATGCAATAGCTTCTTTACTACCTTCTTTCTCACCTTCTTCCAATCTATCCTGAACACTTTTGTCAGAAGGATTTTTTGAGTACACAAGACTTATTATAGGCCAAGAGTGGTGGCTCACATCTGTGATCCCAGCACTTTGGGAGGTTGAGGCAGGAGGACTGCTTGAGGCCAGGAGTTCGAGACCAGCCTGAGCAAGAGGGAGACTCTGTCTCTACAAAAAATAGGTACACTAGCCTGGCGTGGTGGTGCATGTCTATAGTTCCAGCTACTTGAGAGCTGAGGCAGGAGGATGGCTTGAGCCCCAGAGTTTGAGGTTGCAGTGAGTTATGATGATGCCACTGCACTCTAGCCGGGGCAACAGCGCAAGTCCCTGTCTCAAAACAAAACAAAACAAACAAACCAGAAAAAAAATGAAAGAACTGATTATAGTTCTCCTTAGCTCAAAGGTCTTTAATGGCTTCCTATTGCCTACAGAATAATGAAATCTAACACCTCTGCTCAACATATATAGCTCTTTATAATTTGACTTCTGCTTATCTGTCCAGTCTCCTCTGGACTGGATAACATTTCCTTTTCCTGCCTTAATCTGTAATATTCAAACTAATTGCATTCCTCAGAACATATCATGTTCTCTCATGATATATGTACATGCTGTTTTGTCTGACATAATTCTGTGTCCCCTACTCCCCCACTTGTCCTTCGAGTAAGGTCCTACTCATTCTCTAAATTTTGGCTCAAACCCACCTAGTTCGTGAAGCCTACTCTGATTCGCCTAGAAGTCTGCCTATTCTACCATTGCTCTTTGTACTCATGCAGTTCATTTATTTATTTATTTATTTTTTGAGACAGAGTCTCACTGTGTTGCCTGGGCTAGAGTGCCGTGGCGTCAGCCTAGCTCACAGCAACCTCAAATTCCTGGGCTCAAGCGATCCTTCTGCCTCAGGCTCCCGAGTAGCTGGGACTACAGGCATGCGCCACCATGCCCGGCTAATTTTTTCTGTACATTTTTAGTTGTCCGATTAATTTCTTTCTATTTTTAGTAGAGACGGGTCTTGCTCTTGCTCAGGCTGGTTTCGAACTCCTGAGCTCAAACAATCCGCCCGCCTCGGCCTCCCAGAGTGCTAGGATTACAGGCGGGAGCCACCACGCCTGGCTGCAGTTTATTTTTAATTTGCTTGCATGTTTATTTCTTAAGTAGGTTTAGTTCCCAGGTGGAAAATGACCAATTTTTGTCTGATATTTCCAGCATTTACTGTAGTGCCTGGAATAAAAGTAACACAGATTCTTCGAGATTGAAGATAGATACCTTCTGGGTATGAGGAAGTTTTCCAGGAGAGGGTGTCGTAGTAAATAACAATCCTTCCCCTTTCCCCCCCTCAAGTTTTCCAAGTTTCTTTCAAAACCTAGCAGGTAGTTCACTATTAACTTTCCTTATCTACCGCTTCAGGTAGAATTCACCACTAATTTCTTTGTGCTTCTGCTCAATGTGTTATATAAGTCCTATCCTAGCACCAATCATGTTTAAGTTTGTATCCTGAGCATCTGAGACGTTAGGCACACCATTGCAGGGGAGGAAAAAATGGCTTCTCTCTACTCTTCTAGGTTCTTTAGCTGGTCAATAAATTAAATTGCCATAAATCAGATTAACAGGAGAAAAGCAGTTTTAATTAGGTATGTATGGTTGGGAATCCCACAAAATATGAGACTGAAAGAAGGGGCAGATGATAGCACAGCATCCTGACCTACACAAAGAAATGGGCCAGGAGAGGTGGTCCCAGCTGTAGGTTGAGGTGGGAGGATCATTGAGCCCAAGAGTTCAAGGCTAGCCTGGGCAACACAGTGAGAACCTGTCTGTTTAAAAAAACAAAAAACAAAGAAAAAACAAAACAAAACAATTGGGGCTTGGGGCTTCTCTGGCATGGTGGAGACAAATTAAAGGAGCGTTGGGGGTAGAATGTAAGATGACTAAAGGTTGCCTTGCCATGCAGATAAGTCTCTCAGGTGATAAAAGTTGACTAGAAGCGGCTCTCTTGTAGTACGGATACCTCATTAATCAAAATTTCCTTTATAGATGTAAATTTCTCTTTACAAAAGAGGAGTTTTATCCTTTCTTTTAGGCAGTAGAGGGGGAGGTGAAGCACTTTTCCTGTGTGGCTGGTTCTCAATTTCTTTTAGCTCAAAGTAATCAATATGTCAGAATGGCATATTTTGGAGTGGCATATTCTGGACTCTTGCAGCTATATTTTGTCCTGAGCCACAGCGCCATAACGAACCAGTGTTCATCCTGATTAAAGGGACTTTCTTAAACATTCTAGGGGAATCTCACCATTATACATACACTGTAAAAAATTAAAAAATCCTTTACAATCCAGCTCGAACGATTGTTTCTAAAACGATGCATCCTCCAGGCACTTTAATTGTCCTTAGACAGATGGCCAAAGCTTGGCTACCGGAACAACATATGCTAGGAGAAAGCTGACGAGCGCCAAGCAAAGGATGATTGGCTGCTGGGACTCAGAAGTTACATGTTCTCCTCAGACCAACGGAGAAACTAAAAAACCGCTGAACGTTCAGGTTTTGAAATACGGTTTTTGCATCCTAAAGAAAAAAGATTAACCTATCAGGAAGAACCGAGCACATCCAATTACCAATCAAGAGCGGGAAAGAAGCCAAAGCCTGGGGATACCCACGCACCGACGAGGACGTCATTCTCTAGTCCCCGCCAATGAGCGGCTGGACGGGGGGCGGGGCAATAGGCGGACTAATTGCCTTAGAAAACAAACAACGATCTGCAGTACAACTGTGCTAACCACAGTCCTTACAGCTGGAGCAAACTCCTGAGCAAGGCGCTGACTGCGTGCTTTCCACTCTCCTTCTCGCCTGGGGCTAGCCACAGTGGAGCATCCCTTATCTATCAGAACAGGGGCCTCCTTCTCACTACGTCTGACAGAATCGCAGACAACACACTGTAACTTTGCGCTTTCTACCTTCCCAGGAGCTGGGAGTCCGTTGCTACCTGAGGGGTGCGGCCCAAGTGCGCAGGCGTGCATGCCTTGCGGGGGCGAGGCCGTGGCGGCCCGAGGTAACCTGGGAGCTGTATTTCCTGCACGGCCCAAGCACCCGCTGCTCCTCAGGCCTTCGGGACTACGTTTCCCAGGAGCCTCCGCGACATGGGGCGGGCGGGCTGGCTCGTTAATGAGCTCGAGGAAGCTGCGGCGCGGCCCACCAGGTTCCAAAACAAGGAAATGAAGGGGGGAGGCGGGACTGGGGGTGTCTGCGGGAGCCGCCGCCGCCGCGGAGGAGGAGGAGGTGGTGGAGGTGGCTGCCGCGGCCGCCGAGGAGTCCCTTGCTGAAGGCGGACCGCGGAGCGGCGGGCGGCGCGCGCGCGCCCGAGAGGCGGCTTTTAGAGAAGTGGAGCGGCGGCCGCGGGGGGAGGAGGAGGAGGGACTGAGCGGCGGCGGCCCCCGCGTCCCGGTGCCTCTATGGGGGAAGCAGACAATGGATTATGATTTCAAGGCGAAGCTGGCGGCGGAGCGGGAGCGGGTGGAGGATTTGTTTGAGTACGAAGGGTGCAAAGTGGGACGCGGCACCTACGGGCACGTCTACAAGGCGAGGCGGAAAGATGGGTAAGAGCAGGGGCGGGGGAGTAGGCTCGCTCCGGTTCTCGCCCTTCCCGCGACTCGGCGGGATGGGTGGGTCGGAGCCCAGCGGGCCGTACCTGAGGGGCGAGGCGGAGGTGGTCGTGGGGCTGCTGCGTCCCGAGGCGGACTCGAGGGAGTCCCGTTCTGCCCGTCCCCCCGCGAGGCCCCGTCGCGCCCCTCGAACTCCCGCGGCGGAGCCCGGTCGGGGGCGTCTGTGCGGTCCCGGAGGGCGGGCGCCCTCGGCGTGCGTGGAGCCGGTGGCGGGACTCGAGTTGGGACCTCGGTCGGACGTTGTGTGGGGTCTGGTCTCTCGGGGGAACGCAGAGGGCTGGGAGAGCTCCGCCGATGAGTTACCGCTCCGGCCCTGCGCTAGTGACGGTTGTTGTGGAACTTCCAATCGGCCGAGCGCCTCCCGAGGGCGGCGGTTTGAAACCTCGTGGGGTAGCCCGTCGGGCGGACGAGCGCCGGGGTCCTCGCCAGCCCCGGGAGTCTGACCTGTTGGGCACCGCCGCCCTTAGCCACGACCCCCGTGCCTGGGGCCAGCCGCCTGTTGGCCCCTCAGCACAGTCTATCCCGTCCCTGTCATATACCTGGCCACTTCTGGACCCCTCTGTCCACCTACCCCGGATTTCTCATTGTCACATTCTGAGTTCTGTACCTTCCCCCTCGAAGGGGACCTCCTGACAGACTGCGTTTTGCAAGCGACAACTTCAGAGTTCGCTCAGTTTGGTACCTACTCACCCACCCCCTTGTGTATCTGGGGTATTATGTCCTCCACGCCATCCTTTGCCAAATGACTGCGTGGTGGGGCTTATCGAGCACCTAATTATCAAGAACGGAATATGGAGTGACATAGAGCTGGGCCTGAACCTTTGTTTTTCTTGGAGTTGCGGGAGAACTGTAGGAACCCCTTGGGAAGCCTCTACCGATTGTTCTCTTAGGGGAAGAGGAGCTGGATAATGTATTGAGAACGCCTCTCCTTCCTCCTGGAGGGCGAATGAGCTCGTACAGCAGGACAGGTGGAACCAGCTCCCTGCCTGCGATGGGTAGGTTTAAACCATTCATCACTTCTTGTCCCATCCTGGCAGGAATTACCCTCCCCCAAGGTTAGGGAGCCTAGGAATGTTGGGGAGCCTCTCCGTGCTAGACTGTAAAGAAGGTCAGTCTATACGGAGAGACTTTTTAGTATTGTAACGGAACATTTCTTAATAAACTGATTATCAGCCACCAGTGACGTTAGTAAGATTTTAAGTGTTGCTTCTCTTTCTGCACGCTGTTGTAATTCGATGTGGTTGGTTTTCGAACTCCAGGACCAAAGTAGGTAGGGTGTGTGCGCGCTGTCATACAAGTAACAACAAAATACAACTTTATAAAGTGTTTTATCATAAAGTATTACGAAAATCAAAAAGTACTATCCAGGTGTAAAGCATTATTACTGCAGGTGACTTTTTCTCTTGAAATAACTGAACAGACCCCGTGGTATTCGGTTGTCATAATTCTGGTTAATTACCAGGTGTTCTTGAATGCATGTCATGGAATGTGAGGTACTATAATTAACTTACATTTTGGTTTTGGAATATCCACTCTACCTGTTATACTGGTGTTCCTGTGAAAATCTTATCAGATATATTTGGGGGAAGCACGTCCAGTTTTCCTGTTTGGATGTTGTTGTTACAGAATAAATCTGCGTCTCCCCCCCATACTCCTATGCTAACACTGTAATATACTTTATCTAGAATTTTAAATATGTATTCTGTTTTTTTTTGTTGTTAAAATGGCTTTCTTTTATCAGGTAACTTTTGAGAAGTTAAAAATTCTGCTTCTGAATTGTATTTGAATAGCTCAGGCTTACAACAAAAAACGGATAATCCCTTCTTCTATTTGTTCTTTTTAAATATTTTCGCTTCTAATAAAGTTCTTGGTTCCAATATACTTCCTTCTTGAGTCAAATTTGTTAATTAGAATTAATAAAGCTTCTTTAGTAGAGTAAAATCAACTTGTGTATCTTCAAATTATAATGCTCTTTTTGTTTTTTGAACTTTTAGGATCTGAAAGCATTAGTTCCAATCACTACAGTACATGTAAGAAAAACTCTAATAAAGATTTTTTGCTTGGACCAAAGGTTTGTTTGAGTTTTACAGCTTTACAGTAAAAACCCACATCTTTTTTAATTTTTATTTTTAAAAATTTTCTTATTTCTTGGAAACAGGGCCTTTCTGGTTGCCCAGGCTGGAGTGCAGTAGTGTATCATAGCTCACTGCAGCCTCAAATTCCAGACACATCTTTTGTGGGTGGGTAGTGGGATTAGTTTTATGTTCATTGATACCAGCAATTTGAAAGAACAAAAAGTTTTTAGTGATGGTTCTAAACTGTGATCCAGATTTGCATAGTAAAGGAGTTTACACTCTGATCATGGTAAATTACAGTTTAGCTCTTTCCAGATTTTATTTTGGTTAACTCAGAAAAATACACTATTTTAGGGAGCAAGAGGGAAATCACATAGGTATGTTAAAGAGAAATTATTTTGGTGTATATAATGTAGTATATAACCCAAAAATTGTTCAGGTCTTTAGAAGAAACGTTGAAAAAAGCAACAACATAAAATATCATTAGAAAAGCCTCTGCTCATAGTTTAATACTATAGTTTACAGAACCTGAGAATGTTATTTCCCTTGAAATACGACTTTAAGCTATATTATGTTATATAAATTTATAACAGGCTGATTTACATCTTGAGTTTTTCACCTTTTGTAGAGGCGTTTTGCTCACCTTTTTGTTTTGAAGGAAGAGAGGCTTTCGACCTAACTATCTTTTAAAAAAAAAGTCAGGCTCGGAAATGAGAAGGCCAAAGAGGGGGAGGGAGAAGAATAAAAAAAAAAAAAATCAGGCTTAAAGTTAATCTTGAGGAATAACAAGTTCAGAATATTTCTAAACTTTTTAGTGTGAGCAAGAATTTGTAAAAGTTTTTCTTTATTATTAAAAAGTCATACATACGTGGTTACAAATCTCAGGACTACATTTCTTCAGTTGAAGACATTCTTTATTTTGATAAAGGAATATTAAAAAGTTCTTTTGTCAATAGAGGTTCAGACGAACATGATTCCATAGCATATATTATGTGTGAAAACTTGTACCCAACAATACTGCCATTCAACTTTGCAGACATTTAGTCTCTTGAATCACTCCAATAAAAGAATGCTCTTTGGATATGTGTTTTTGAAAAATACTTAGTAATGGAAAGTGAAATGGCTGATAGACATGGAGTTTCAGTTTTGTCAGGGTTTCAGACGAGTAGTTGGTGACTGCATAGTTAATGTATGTCATGAAATTCTTCACAAATGTACTAAGTACATGTAGATACATATAGGTAAATAATAGACACAATAGTATCTGCCTGTGATGGGTTTTTCACAATTGGTTTGTAGTTAAAATAGATTATCGTATTTGCATTTTTATTGGAGACCTCCAGAAGATTAAAGAGGTATCAGTTTGATCATAGTGTAAGAGAACTTTTAAGAGTTTTAGATCATCTAATTCAACTTCCTCTTTTTACAAATGAGAAACCCAGGGCTTTGAGAGGTTGTCATGCCCATAGTCTCACAGCAAAGATGAAGCCTGTAATCCAGATCTAACTCTGAATTTTTGCATTTTCTGGTATATTTTCCTTCCTAATACCATGGGAGGAAAACCAGAAAAGGCCATGTTACCTCCAGTCTTATTGTATAAACTTTTTCTATGCAAAAGATACATTTATACCAGAAAATATGGAAAAGGGAAAATATATAAGTGGCATTTTTAAAAAGGAGTGTAGGCTTGCGGATTCTATCACATGTTGCTTTTTTTCATTTTGTTTCTCTTCATCCTGTGTGTCACCACTTTTGGCCATTATCTCTGATTTGGACAGTAGCTGAATTGGTCTCAGCTATTAACCTTTCCTTAGTCTAGTCTAAAATCCAAATTGCTGCTAGTGTCATTTTCCTATAAAAATCAATCATGTCATATCTCTTTTTGGAAAACTACGCATTCCTTGTGGCTTATGTGATCAGATCCAATCTTAATTCCTTAGTTTGGCATGTAATTCCTTAGTTTTGCATTTGGATCCTGAAGTCTATAGCCTTTACACCTACTACCAATTCCCTCCTTTTTTCCAGTGTGTTTAAGCTATGTACTTTTGTAGCATTGAACTGCTTATATTCTCTGGGACTTACCAAGTCCTTTTATGTCTCATTTTCTTTTCTACATTCAAACTAGAATGGTGTTGCTCTCCTATTCCTCCCTCCCCCTTTCGCTTACCCCTACAAACCCAGCAAACTCCTGCTTATACTTCAATACCCAACTCAAATAGCTTTCTTCCTAGAAGCCTTATTCACTTAGTGTACACCTTTGTTCTTATGAATGTAAAATCACTGTGAGTGTTATTAATATGCCTTATAAACTATTAGCTGCAAAGAAGTCATTCTGTGTCTAGTGTCTTGCATAAGGTTAGGCATATAATATACACTTGAAAATTACATTGAGTTAAAAAATGCCCTAAGTTGGCAAACATACTTCACTGATCTAAAAAGCAGATTTAAATCCTTTTTAAAAATAAGTTTATTTACTTTTCTTAAAAAGCAGTGTTTTCAGTAATTTTTTTGAAAGCCTGAAATACAGTGATGTTGCGTGAGATAGGTGGTTAGATGTAAATATTTCTATGGCACTAAGTCTAGTGTATATTTTCTAAGAAATTATGTGCTGCTTTTTGAGACAGTTGATACATTTTTTTGAGTAGACATTGCTAAGGAAAATAGGTAATTTTTTTTGAAATATTAAGCATTTTTTTCCTCTTAGGCCAGCTCTTTTAGAATTGCTAGGCTGTAGTAATCTATATTCTGTGCTTTTACTAGCTATTTTATAGAGATGCTTAGAAAATGTCAGTATTCAAATGTATTTTAGGAGATATTTTGATATGGATTTGTGGTAAAACTTAAGTATCTTTAGCACTTAGAAAATGAAGTGGACATTGGTTTATGTTTAATCTGTCGTTTTTGCAGTACAAACCTTTAAAAACTATTTTTGAGTCCTAAGGGAAATAAATTATTTTTCAATGAAATTTGATAGTCTAGAGGAGTAGCAGTGGTCAACAAACTTTTTCTGTAAAGAGGCAGATGCTAAATATTTTAGGTCTTGTGGGCCATACTGTCTCAGTTGCAATTACTCAATGCTGCTGTTGTAGTGCCAAAGCATCCACAGATAATATATAAATGAATATGAATGAGGATGGCTGTATTCCTGTAGAACTTTATTTATAAAAGCACATGGTTGACTTAATTTGGTCTACAGGCCATAGTTTGCTGACTCTGGGTCTAAAGCAGTGGTATCCGATAGAACTTTCTGTCATGATCTGAAAATGTTCTGTATTTGTGCTGTCCAGTATGGTGGCCCCAAGCTACATGTGGCTATTGATCACCTGAAATGTGGTTACTGTGATTGAGAAACTGGCTAGTAGCTATCACGTTGGACTGTGCACGTTTAGAGTCTTTTGAACAAGTGGCTTAGCAACACATTTATAATTCTGTGATCCATGAAGTGACCTTTCATTTTTAAAAATTTCTAGTTATTTTTTTTTTTGTAGCTGTAATACAACATGACATTCAAGACCTTTCAATAAAAATGTATAAATGGGCCGGCTGGGTGTGGTGGCTCACACCTGTAATCCTGGCACTTTCGGAGGCTGAGGTGGAAGGATCGCTTGAGACCAGGAATTGGAGGCTACAGTGAGCTATGATCACACCACCTCTAAAAAAAAAAAAAAAAAAAAGTATAAATGAGGGTATGGACAAATAGGAAAACTATTCTGTCTTCTTTCAAGTTATAGGAGAAATTTTGAGGCTGAAATAGCTTGATAAAGCAAACCAATACTTGATTATTTAGTTACTTTTTCAAAAAAGTATTTTGTTGAAAAGTATGTTTAGTAAGTTTATGTGCACAAAAAAATACACAATGTAACATAAGTCTTCCCTTTCCCAGCCACCATTTCACCCTTTTCCATTTCTAGAGGCAATTGTTCTTGGTTGTCCTTTGGAGAGATTTTCTTTTTTATTTTTAGACATGGGGTTTTGCTCTGTCACCCAGGCTGGAGTGCAGTGGCATGGTCATAGTTCACTGTAACCTCAAATTCCTGGGCTCAAGCGATCCTTTTGCCTCAGCCTCTTGAGTAGCTGGGACTACAGGCATGTGCCGCCAAGCCTGGCTAATGTTTAAATTTTTTGTAGAGAGGGGGTCTCGATATGTCACTCAGGCTGGTCTGGAATTCCTGGCCTCAAGGGATCCTGTCCTGCCTTGGCCTCCCAGAGTGCTGGGACTATAGGTGGGAGCCACCATACCCCTGCCTTGATGTTTGAAACTGAAATTTTGTGTTTTTAAAGGCCAGTTTGTTCTTTATCTTGTAATGTTGTGACTGTATAATGTTAGTACTGCTTTTGGATTCCAAAACAAAGGGAGAAGAAACATTTTTCAGAGTACATTTTAATATTTTGAATAACTAACATGATCATTTCTTTAAAAACAGTTAGTGTCTAGAACCATAAAGAGCCATAAAGCTATTTAAAGATTTTTGTCCATTTATAAATAGCTGATAGTCCAACACTTCCTGTAATAGCTGTTCTGAGCGTGCATTGTGAAGGATAAAAGAGAGTCTCAAGAGGGAAGACAGGATGTAATTCAGGATACAAGTGTGCAGCAGTTGTTATTTATTGAGGGTTTGAGTTCTTATATCCAGAAGGGAGTGATGGATCAAAGAGAAAAGCCGTAAAGTCCTCAAATAATTGATGTCCTTATAAAATACCTTTAACTTCAAATATAGTAAGTCTTGCTAAAGGAAAATATACCCTTCTTATAGAGGCTTTAAACCTGCTGTGTATTTTCTATTTAAAAACACTTTTCAGGGAGGTTTTGTGGTGGATAATTTCAGTTACTAAACTGAATGTGATGAGGGAATGGATTTAATTACCAAGTAGGCCAGTTAACTTTGTTTTGTTCTGCAACCACAAATCAAAACCCCATCATAGCAAAGTATTTTACAGATATTTGTAGATATTTACATTTGTACAGAAAGGTAAGTCTATGGTTGCTGGAAAACTAAGGTAAAACTTGCCTTCCAGGTGGTTAGTTATGTCTTTCTGTAGGAAATGACTTAAATAAGCTCACTTATATAGGTACCAAGAAGTTCGAGGCATAAAGCGTGTTGCTTTTCACAATAGTTTCCTTTTTCCCTTGCCCTTTTGCAATGTAATTATTTTAATTGCATTTTAAGAGTGACTTAAAAAAAGTAAATCCTATTGTTTTGGGTTTAAGTGCAAATTTAAAAATGTTGGACTTTCTTCTGAAAAGTTTTGTATAATTTGACCTTGTGTAATTTACAAAACCAGAATTCTGTTAACTTTGCTTTCTTAGCAATCTCTTGGTCTTTGTAGTATATTTACATCGAAGTGGAAATATTTTTTATATTTATGCTACTAAAAATTGTGAAATAGTAGTTGTGCATAGTAAAAAACCTCAACAGTACAATCGTACATAAAATGAAAAGTAAAAGCCTTCCCTCCTTACTGTCTATGCCTGTGTCCCCTTCACTTAGAGGTAACCACTGTTAACCATTTCTGTTTTAAGTTTTGCCAGTGCTTACCATTACAACTTTAAATAATATCCATATAATTAATAACATCCATATAATCAGTTTCTTTACTTTTTTTTTTTTATGCAGAGTTTCACTCTGTTGCCTGGGCTGGAGTGCCGTGGCGTCAGCCTAGCTCACAGCAACCTCAAACTCCAGGGCTCAAGCAATCCTGCCTCAGCCTCTCAAGTAACTGGGACTACAGGTGCTCGCCACCATGCCCGGCTAATTTTTTGTTTCTATTTTTAGTTGGCGAGCTAATTTTTTCTGTTTTTAGTAGAGAAAGGGGTCTCACTCTTGCTCAGGCTGGTCTTGAACTCCTAAGCTCAAGGGATCGGCCTTCCAGAGTGCTAGGATTATAGGTGCGAGTCACAGAGCCTGGCTTAATTAAGTTTCTTCATTTATCAACTTAGTTTCTGTTGACTTTCCCTTAGAAAAGCTGATAAATTTTGTGAAATCTTGCTACCTCCTCCTGTTTTCCCTTTCCCCATCTTAACTCAAATTTATTACTTTTATTTCAAAATTTTTCTGATAAATACTTTTTATGGGTTTAAATTACAAATTTAGGCCAGGTGCAGTGGCTCATGCCTGTAATCCTTAGCACTCTGGGAGGCCAAGGTGGGAGGATCACTTGAGCTCAGGAATTCCAGACCAGAGTGAGTAAGAGTGAGACCCGTCTCTACTAAAAATAGAAAAAATTAGCTGGGCGTGGCGATGAGCGCCTGCAGTCCCAGATACTCGGGAGGCTGAGGCAGGAGGATGGCTTGAGCCCAGGAGTTTCAGGTTGCTGTGAGCTAGGCGGATGCCATGGCACTCTAGTCTGGGTGACAGAGCAAGACTCTGTCTCAAAAAAAAAAAAGAAATTATAAATTTAACTTTCTTTATTTATGAACTTAGATATTATCTCTGGTCTTCCCGATGTGAATGTTGAAGTATAATAATATATCTTTCCTATTCTTTATAGATATATCCCAATTTTTAAAGGTGTAATTTTTTTTCTTTTTTTGAGACCGAGTCTCACTCTTTTTGCCCGGGCTAGAGTGAGTGCCGTGGCGTCAGCCTAGCTCACAGCAAACTCCTGGGCTCAAGCGATCCTCCCTCCTCCTGTCTCAGCCTCCCGAGTAGCCGGGACTACAAGCACGCGCCACCATGCCCGGCTAATTTTTTCTATATATTTTTAGTTGTCTGATTAATTTCTTTGTATTTTTAGTAGAGACGGGGTCTCGCTCATGCTCAGGCTGGTTTCGAACTCCTGAGCTCAAACAATCCGCCCACCTCGGCCTCCCAGAGTGCTAGGATTACAGGCGTGAGCCACCGCGCACAGCCTAAAGGTGTAATTTTTTATAATGGTCTGATTTATTCAGTGCTTTTTTGTCCATGGGTTGATTCTAAAAAGTGAACATTGGAAACCGTGCAACAGCATTAAAATATTATGGTTATGAATTTTATTTACTACTGAGTGAATTAGTGTGTTTTAAGACACATGGGGAAGGAAATGTAATCTCGAGTGCAGTCAACACTCTGTATCCTTAGATTCCATGTCCACGAATTCAGCCAATCATGAATCAAAAATATTTGAAACAATAAAAAATAAAAAATACAATAAAATACAAACAGTTTAGCAATTATTTACGTAGCGCTTACATTGTAATATTAGGTATTATAAGTAATCTAGAGATGATTTAAAGTATATGGGAGGATGTGCGTAGGTTATATTGCCAGTACTATGCCATTTTATATCAGGCACTTGAGCAAACACATACTCAGCATGCTCCTCCTCCCCCCCATACTGAGCGATGACTATACTAAATAAGTGCTGCTTGAAACAGTGTTCCAGGTATTGAGGCCTATTCGTTGGTCTTTATTTATTTTGCTCATTCTTCAATTCTTCTGGGTGTACTCAGCTAGTAAGTTTTCTTTATATCCCATATGTGGTTTTTCTTGGATTCTTTTGTTGTTGTTGTTAAGGATGTCTTTTTAAGTAGCTTTTTCATATAGGATGTGTAGATTTTCTGAGTTCTTGCATATCTGATAATATATTTTGTCCTCATACTTGATTGATGGTTTGGCTGAATTTAGACTTATGTATTAAGAATAATTTTTTTCCTCAGGACCCAAAACTATTGCTTCATGTCTCCTAGTATCTCCTGTTATTCATGGTAAGTTTCTTTTTTTGAAACTTGTTTTTTTCCTCCCTCAAATCTCTTAGGATTTTTTACTTTATCCACACATTCTAAAATTTCACAAAAGTTTTTATAGAATATGTAGGTTTTTAAAAAAAATTAATATGACTTTGTTTCCTGTGTCTTTAACAAATTATGTATTTATTTGAATAGGTAACCTTTGTAAGTAATCTGACCTTCAAAAGTTAAAGAGTGATATTTGGTAGCTTTAGTCTCACTCTTACTTCATCCTCCATTCCCTTATTCTCTCAGTTTTCCAATCCTACCAGTTTCTTATGGATCCTTTGGTGGCCTCATTCTTTTGTCTTTGTTTTAGGGAAATTTTTATTTCCAGTTTTTTTTTTATTCAATTATTTCTTCTCCTCCCTCTGTTACCTCTCATGGTCTCTATTTCAGATATACTTATTAACAAATGTTGACCTTTTAGGCTCTATCTTCCATGTCTTTTACATTCATTCTCAAAATTTTTGGCTCTTTCACCTTTGGTCTTTAGTGGGGGTCCCCATTCTTTTATTCAGCATGACTTGAATTCAGGAATCTGGCTGCCTGAGTTCAGGAGGGACTTGGTTTAATTAAATAAATTCTCTATTAATATTTACAATTTTTCTAGTGTTTCACCATTATTAACAATTATTATTATTCCTATTATTTTTTGAGATGGAGTCTCATTTCTTTTGCCTGGGCTAGAGTGCTGTGGTGTCAGCCTAGCTCACAGCAACCTCAAACTCCTGGGCTAAAAAAGCAATCCTCCTGCCTCAGCCTCCCGAGTAGCTGGGACTACAGGCAGGAGCAACCACTCCAGGCTAACTTTTTTATTTTTAGTAGAGATGGGTCTCCCTCTTGCTTAGGCTGGTCTGGAACTCCTGAGCTCAAGCCATCCTATGCCTTGGCCTCCCAGAGTACTAGGATTACAGGTGAGAGCCACCTCCTCTAGCCTTATTACTAACAATTCTCAAGTAATTTTTTTTGTATTTATTATGTGTTCTTAGCTTTTGCTTCTTAATTTTTTATACTGGAAGTACTAGGACAAGACAATGGAAATGTTTTTCTATTCTCACTTATAAAAAAACAGTTTTTATTTTTACTTTTTATTTTTTAGGGACAGGGTCTCACTCTGTTGCCCAGGCTGGAGTACAGTGGCACAATCGTATCTCACTGAAGTCTTGATCTCCTGGGCTCAAGCGATTCTCCTGCCTGAGCCTCCCGAGCAGCTGGGACTACAGACGCACAGCAATGCCAGGGTAATTTTTTTTTTTTTTTAATTTTTTGTAGACACAGGGTCTTGCTGTATTGCCCAGGCTGGTCTCAAACTCCTGGCCTCAAGGGATCTTCCTGCCTCAGCCTCCCAAAGTGCTGGGATTACAGGTGTGAGCCCTTGCACTGGGCCTATTTTTAATTTTTATTTATTTTTTTTAGAAATGCAATCTTGCTCTGATGCCTAGGGTGGAGTGCAGTGGATACTTTTTTTTTTGTTTTAAAGAGATCTCCTTCTGTCTCCCAGGCTGCAGTGCAGTGGCAACCATAGTTTACTGCAATCTCGAACTCCTGAGCTCAAGCGATCCTCCTGCCTTAGCTTTCTGAGTAGCTGGGACTACAGGCACACACCACCATGCCTGGCTAACTTTAAAAAAATGTTTTTTTGTTTTTTGTTTTTTTTTACTTTTTTTAGAGATTGAGTCTCACTATGTTGCTCAGGCTGTTCTTGAACTCCTGGCCTCAAGCAATCCTCCTGCTGTGGCCTCTCAAAAGTACTGGGATTATAGGCATGAGCCACTGCATCGGGCCAAAACTTGATTTATAATGGATGTCTATACTCTTCTATTAAATAGCTAATACAGTGTTTTACTTAACCTTTTCTTCTTGTTGAATGTTCAAGTTTTTTCCAGTATTTTGGTAATACACTTTAACACTGATATTCTTGTGTCCAAATCTTGGTCCATATATCTGATTCTTTCCTTACAGTAGAGTCTTATAAATTGATTTACTGTGTCAAAGGTAGTTGTTTCAAGGCTCTTAATATATATTTCCTAATTTCTTTTCATATATAGTTTTATTTACCACCATTAACAATATTAAAAGTGCCCCTCATCTCAGCCTCAGGGGCTTTGAATATTCTTTGTCACGATTTGATAGGTGAGGTGGTTTCTGTCTTAGCCCATAGGAATTAGAGCTGTTTTCTCTATGCCTTGCCTAAAGCTAAGCTAAAGGTCTGACCAGGCTTACAGTTTACATCACTTTTTAGCTCCTAGGGACCGTAGTTCATGGTTAACATACCTCTCCCTCCTCCTCCTTCACCAGTCTTTACCCGTTTTATAGTTCATAAGTATTTTGGGATCATTAAAAAGCAATTTTTCCTCGTAAAACTATATATGTAATCTTGTCATCCACATTTTTCTACTTTTATGTTAAAGATATGTTCGGAATTATAATTTGTTAGTATGTGATTCACTGTGAAGTTTTCTAGTCATCTTAACATCTACTTTAATTTTTATTAGAATCGAATGTGATTTTTTTCAAAGATATGTATTATATCATTCTAAAAAGCGGTGAAGAATAAACAAAGTTCCGTGCTGTATTCTGATGTAGAAATTGTTAAGAGCATTTTTAAAAATTTCAAACTGCTGGAGAGGGTAAAGAGCAGATCTAGCTGTCCTTTAAAACTGAGAAAGAATACACGTGAAGGTGTTTATAGGGTGTGGATGCGTCATTTTGGCTATGTGCAACAGAAAAACTGATTAATATTATCTTAAATAAGGGATTCATTTTCCTCTTGTAACAAAAAGTCCAGAGATAGGGAGTGCAGGGTTCATGTAGTTCAAGGATATCACGCCTTCCCTCTGTCTGTTCTGCAGTTTTTGTGCTGGAAAGAGGGAACTTTCTAAAGTGAAAATATATGCAGAGTGATAGGAAAGAGTACATAAATCAAATGTACTTAATAATTTTTTACTTTAAAATGATCATAATTATGAAACTTCAAAATGGAGTCAAAATAGAGTATTTCTTCTTATTATTATATTGATCTGCATAAAGTAGACATTTTAAGAACCTGTATAATTTAATTAAAAACTTAAAATTCTTTTCCTAGATGTTCTATGGGTATCAGTAAAAACACAACGTAAGCCTTTGGAGTTTCATGGAATCTTATCTGGTTTAAATTGTTTGCCCCAAAAGAAGTCCAGAAATATAAAATGCCTCCCTTAAAATCACATAGTGTTTCAATATCTGATATATTGGTGTTGAGTACATGAATAATTATGTACAGGTTTTGCTAACTCCTACCCCAACACTTTTATCTATGACAGGATGTTTAATTTAAAGGTAATGAGAATTACAGTTGACACGTGCAACAAAGGACTGAAGTGCACTGGTCCACTTATAGGTGTATTTGTTTCAATAAATATTTATGACAATTTTTTGGAGATTTGCAACAATTTGAAAAAACTTGCAGGTGAACCATGTAGCCTAGAAATATTGAAAAAATTAAGAAAAACGTACCTCATGAATACATAAAATATATGTAGATACTAGTCTGTTTCATCATTTATTACCGTAAAGTATACACAAATCTATTATAAAAAGTTAAAATTTATCAAAACCTATGCACACAAACACAGACCATTCATGGCACTATTTGCAGTTGAGAGAGATGTAAACAAATGTAAAGATGTAGTATTAAATAACTGCATATTTTTTTTTTTTTTTTTTGAGACAGGGTCTTACTCTGTCACCCAGGCTGGAGTGCAGTGGCAAAATCATAGCTCACTGTATCCTCTAATCCTTGAGCTAAAGCAATCCTCCTGCCTCAGCCTCCCAATTAGCTGGGACTCCAGGTGCATGCCACCATGCCAGGATAATTAAAATTTTTTCTTTGTAGAGACAGGTCTTGTTATGTTGTCCAGGCTGGTCTGGAACTCCTGGTCTCAAGTGGTCATCCTGCCTTGGCCTCCCAAAATACTGGGATTACAGGCGCGAGCTGCTGTGCCCAGCCTGCATAAAATTTTAACAATAGTACATGCTTTAGTACTGTAATAATTTCGTAGCCACCTCGTTTTGCTATTTTGGTGAGCTCAGGTGTTGGGAATATTTGCTTAAAATGCCTTGTGATGTAATCATCTCCTCGTGGGCAGTTTATCTCTCCGTTAAATTACATGTTGCACTGAAAAGTGATCTCTCGTGGTTCTTGGGTATTTTGCATCATGTTTAATGCAATTCTGTAAACCAGGGGTTCCCAACCTATGGCGAGTTGTATAATTATTTCATTATATATTACAATGTAATAATAATAGAAATAAAGTGCACAATAAATGTAATGTGCTTGAATCATCCCAAAACTACCTGCCTACCCAGTCTGTGGAAAAATTGTCTTCCATGAAAATGGTCCCTGGTGCCAAAAAGGTTGAGGATCACTGCCGTAAACCTCGAATAACATTGTGACACCCCCACGAAATACCTCTAGTGATGCTGAAAGTGCTCCCAAGAAGCAGAGAAAAGTCATAACATGAGAAGAAAAAGCTGGATTGCTTGATATGTACTGTAGATTGAGGTCTGCAGCTACAGTTGCCTGCCATTTCAAGATAAATGAATCTAGCATAAGGACCATTGTAAAAAAAGAAAAGGTAATTTGTGAAGCTGTCACTCCAGCTATGTCAGCAGGTGTGAAAACTGTGCACTTTTTGCTAAATAACTTTTTATCTTGTATTGCAAATGCAGCTTTTATGTGGGTGCAGGATTGCTATAAGAAAGGCTCACGTATAGACTCTAAAATGATTTGAGAAAAAGTGGTCATTATATGATAACTTAAAGCAAAAGGAAGGTGAAGAATCTAAAGCTGGAGAATTTAAAGCCAGCAAAGGATGGTTTGATAATTTTGGAAAGAGATTAGCTTAAAAAATGTCAAGATCACAGGAAAAGCAGCTTCTACGGACCAGCAGGCAGCAGATGAATTCCCAGATGCCATTAAGAAAATAAACGGGTAGGATATCTGGTTTTTTTTGTTTTTTTTTTGAGACAGGGTCTGGCCTCTCTTTGTTGCCCAGGCTGGTGTGGGAATGTACTGATGTCATCATAGTTCACTGCAGCCTCAAACTTCTGGGCTCTAAAGATTCTCCTACCTCGGCCTCCTTGAGTAGTTGGGACTACAGGCCTCCACCATAGTGCCTGGCTAATTTTTCTATTTTTTGTAGAGATGAGGTCTCACTATGTTGCCCAGGCATGAGCCACCATGCCTAGCTTGAACTGTTTTTTTTTTTTTTTTTTTTTTTTTTTGAGACAGAGTCTCACTTTGTTGTCTGGCTAGAGTGCAATGGTATCATCATAGCTCACTGCAACCTCTAACTTCTGGGCTCAAGCGATCCTCCTGCCTCAGCCTCCTGGATAGCAGGGACTATGGGTGTGTGCCACCATGCCCAGGTAATTTTTTCTGTTTTTAGTAGAGATGGGGTCTCACTTTTGCTCAGGTTGGTCTTGAACTCCTGAGCTCAAGCGATCCTCCTGCCTTGGCCTCCCAGAGTGCTAGGATTACAGGTGTGAGCCATGGGGCCTGGCCCCTAAACAGGTGTTTAATGTAGATGAAAGCGCCTTATTCTGGAAAAGATGCCACAGAGGATATTTATTAGTAAGGAAGAGAAGTGAGTGCCAGGATTTAAGGCAGGAAGGGATAGGCTAAGTACTGTTCTGTGCAAACACAGTTGGGTTTATGATCAGGATGGCCCTTATCTATAAAGCTGCTAACCCCTGAGCCTTGAAGTGAAAAGATAAACACCAGCTGCCAGTCTTTTGGTTGTTCAATGAGAAGGCCTGTACAATGAACCTTTTTCTGGATTGGTTTTACTGATGCCTTCTCCCTGAAGTCAGGAAGTACTTTGCCAGTAAGGGACTGTCTCTTAAGATTCTTTTGATATTGGACAATGCCCCTGGCCACCTAGAATCCCATGAGTTCAACACTGAAGGTGTCGATGTAGTCTACTTTCCACAAACACAGTGTCTCTATTTCAGCTTCTGCATTAGTGGGTCATAAGGACCTTTAAGTCTCCACATGGTACTCTGTGGAAAGGATTGTCAACACCTTGGAAGGAACTCCAATAGAACATCATGAAAATCTGGAAGGATTACACCATTCACGATGTCATTGTTATTACAGAAAAAGCTGTGAAAGCCACCAAGTTAGAAGCAATAAATTCCTTCTGGAGAAAACTGTGTCTGGATGTTGTACATGCCTTCACTGGATTTATGACAGAGCCATTGTAGATTGTAGATATGGCAAAAAAAAAAAAAGTGGGAAGTGAAGGGTTTCAAGATGTGGTATTTGAGAAGTTCAAGACTTAAGAGACAACACACCAGAAGAATTAACAGAAGATGACTTGATGGAGATGAGTGCTTCCAAATCAGTGCCAGATGATGAGGAAGAAAACTTAGAAAAGGCAGTGCAGAAAATAAATTGCCACTAGACAGTCTGGCAGCAGGGTTCCAGTTATTCCGGACTGCATTTGACTTCTTTTACAATATGAACCCTTCTCTGATTTGGGCACTGAAACTAAAGCAAATGGTGGAAGAAGGATTGGTACCATATAGAAACATTTTTAGTGAAATGAAAAGGCAAAAAAGACAGAAATTACAATGTGTTTGCATAAAGTTACAACTGCCTCTCTTCCTCCCCTTCCACCTTCTCTACCTCTTCCACCCCTGGGACAGCAAGACCGACTCCTCCTCAGCCTATTCAAGTGTGAAGACTATGAGGATGAAGACCTTTATGATGATCCAGTTCACTTAATAAATAGTATTAATAAATATATCTTCTCTTCCTGCTGATTTTCCCTATACCATTTTATTTTCTCTAGCTTTATTGTAAGAATATATTACTTAATGCATATAACACGAAATATTAATATATGCTGACTGTTTTTGTTATTGGTAAGGTTTCCAGTCAACAGTTGGCTATAGGTTAAGTTTTTGGGAAGTCAAAAGTTACATGTAAATTTTTGACTGTGTGGAAGGGTCAGTACCCCTAACCCTGTGTTGTTCAAGGATCTGCTATATTTGTCTATGAACCATAAATGATGATCTTTAATGAAGAGGGACTGATGAAGGTGCCGGGAGTCCGTGACTCTCCCAACAAATCGGGTCCCAGGCAGGAACATCATAAGAGATTGGAAATAAAGGAGACAGAGACAAAGTGTAGATTAAAGTGATGGGGAAATCAGGGATCTTCCAGCATTCCTGTGAGCCAGGAGGCCACTAGTAGAGTCCTGCATCAGTATTTATCAGCAAAGAACTGTTATCATGAATTTAAGTTTCAAGGTCCCCCAAAGTAACAATAAACTAGCTAAGTATACACAAGTTAGAGATAAAATTGTGAGTCAGCAGTAAGGCCTATAATCTAAACCAGAACAGAGACCACATACTTCTTTCTACTTTATCTAGTTCCTCATTTACTGAGACATGAACTCAGGAGAGAGACAGGAACATTTCCTCAGGCTTAGAATAGCAAATTGCTCTTATCTGCTGGGCTGACATCCTTTGATCATTCTCTCTGCCTTCGGATCACAAGCCCGGTCCGTTTGCAGACATCCAGGCTGTGGCCCTCAGGCTTCAAGGTGGGGTCTGTTTGCAGACATCCCTAATGGGTGGAATGTCCCCCTCAAGGTCGAGCAGCTTTTGCTCAGTGAACTGAAACGTCCACAGGTTGCTTTTTGGCAAAGTCCTTTCCCACTCTTGGGGTTCTCTTGTCTCGACCCTAACCCTCAACATGAAGGCAGATTAATTATCATAATTGTCAGAATGTACTTTTCTATGAACTTTCTAGGCTGTTGATTGATTGATAAGTTAGTACATTTTCCATTAGTCAAATATTTATTTAGATCCTTCTAGGCAGGGGCTATTTTTTTTTTTTTGACATTTCAGTGGTTTTTAGTATATTCACAGAGTTGTATAATCATCACTATTACCTAATTTTGGAACATTCCATCACCACAAAAAGAAATCCTGTACCCATTAGCAGTCACTCTCCATTTCCATTCCCGTAGCTCTTGGCATCTACTAGTCTCCTTTTTGTAGATTGCCTATGGATTTGCCTATTCTGGACATGTCATATAAATGAAATCATATTATTTGTGGTGGTGTGTGTCTGGCTTCTTTTACTCAGCGTAATGTTTTCAAAGTTCACCCATATTGCAGCATGTATGAGTACATCATTCTTTTAAATGGCTGTGTGGATAAATCACATTTTGTTTATCCATTCATCAATTCATGGACATTTGGGTTTTTGCTTTTGGACTATTATGAATAAAGCTGCTGTGGACATTCATGTAGAAGTTTTGGTTGGACCATATGTTTTCATTTTTCTTGAGTATATACCTAGAAGTGGAATTGCTGGGTCATATGTTAGCTCTTATGATGTTTAACCTTTTTGGGAACTACCAGACCGTTTTCTAAAGCAGCTGTACTGTTTTATACTCCTACTGGCAATGTATGTGGGCTCCAGTTTTTCTTCATTCTTGTCAACATTTGCTGTTTTCTATTTGATATTAGCCAGCCTAGTGGGTGTGAAGTGGTATCGCATTGGGGTTTTGATTTGCATTTCCCTAATAACTAATGATGTTGAGCATCCTTGCATGTGCTTAGCAGCCATGTGTATATATTCTTTGGAGAAATATCTTCTCAAATTCTTTGCCCATTTTTAAATTTGATTGTCTTTTTGTTGAGTTTAAGAGTTCTTTATGTATTCTGGATGCTCTTATCTGATATATGATTTGCAAATATTTTCTCTCATTTTTGTGAGTTGCCTTTTCATTTTTTTGATGGTATCCTTTGAAGCACAAAAGTTTTTAATTTTGATGAAGTTTAACTTATCTCTTTTTCTTTTGTTGTTTTGCTAAGAAGCCACTATGTGATCCAAGGTTGCAAAGATTTACTGTCTTGTTTTCTTCTTGGTTTTGTAGTTTTAGCTCTTATGTTTAAGTC
>RJWJ010006797.1:0-20629 GCA_004363605.1 Indri indri | reverse complement strand
TCATTTCTTCCTATTTTTAGTAGAGACGGGGTCTCGCTCTTGCTCAGGCTGGTTTCGAACTCCTGAGCTCAAACAATCCACCCACCTCGGCCTCCCAGAGAGCTAGGATTACAGGTGTGAGCCACTGCGCCTGGCCTATATAGTGTATTTTGCCAAATCATAACTAGTAATACCATTCATTCATTTATTTGACACTTATTGAATAACCTTATGTAGGAATTAGAGGTATAATTAAGAGATAAAAGTCACAGTTCTTTTCCTTACAGTGTGTAGAGAGAGCAAATCAAATAGATTATGATACAGGGCTATAAATTCTGTTATACAGGTATGTGCTGAATGCTGTGGGAGTAAATAAGTAGAAGGGGTCAAGATTGGGCTTTGAGGTTGTACTGTCTGGATTCATAATCCCCATTATACCACTTAGCTGTGTGACTTGGATAAATTAACTCTGTATCTTAGTTTCCTCACCTGTAACACAAGATAATAGCAGTACCTGCCTCATAGGTCTGTTGTGAGGATTATATGAGGTAACACGTGAAGTGCTTACAGTGGTGTCTGGCATATAACAAGCACTACTGCAGGTACTACTGTTAATCATTTCACACTTGTGTATTTCTGTTGGATAATTCCCTTAAAGGCAGGAGTATTTAAAAATAAATACACCAAATTGCTGCCTTGAAATGTTCTTTTCAGTGTGAAAACTGCATAATAACTCTGTTTAGTATCATCTCAGTATTATGATTGTGTCCAAGCTCTCTGTTTTAATGATCTGTTTCTATATTTATCTGTGTTTTGGAGAACTCAAAAGGTTCATGTATAAAATTGTATATATTTTCTAACATGACTATAAGAAGTTTCAAACGTGGAAAAATTTAAAGATTTAGTCCCATGATCACCTATATATCCACTGTCTTGTATATCCAGACAATTTTTTTCTGTAAAGGAAGGGTCAGATATTTTCTGTGTTTCTGTAAAGGGACAATAAATATTTGGGGCTTTGGAGACCATACGGTCTGTGTTACAACTACCGAATTCTGCAGTTGTAGTGAGAAAGCAGCCGTAGACAATAGGTTGAGTGAATGACAATGGCAATGTTCCAGTAAAACTTTATTTACAAAAACAAGCAGCAGTTGGATTTGGCCTGAGCTGTAGTTTGCCATCCCCTGATCCAGATTAATCAGCAGGTTGCTATATTTGCTTTCTCTGTAAATGTGTATGTGTATACATACACACACATATTTTTCTAAACCATTCAAAAATAAGTTGCTATTAATATCATCATGGCACTATACCCTTTAATATCCCAGTGTACATCTCCTAAAAATAAACACATTCTCTTACATAACCATAATATCATTACAGGTAAAACATTATAATTTTCTTTTATTAGATCAAGATTATATACTACGCAAAGGTATGAAAATCCTTAGATTTTCTCTTTAACCATTAGTCTATTGTACTATCTCTATCCCTACTCCTCTTTCCCTATCCTTTTCTTGATCTATTTATGTAGGTAGAAGTCTGCATTGAGTAAAGCTGTTTGCTGATTTTATTTGACCCAGTGGTACAGCAAATGAAAAGAATGTTTTGATTTTTTTATGTGGTTTGTATTTTTAAAAACCTGGGTTTTGTTTCTATATCTTATATGATTTGAAATAGAGAATTATGAAAAGAATGTTTTGATTTTTTTTCATTTGTTTGGTTTGTATTTTTAAAAACCTGGATTTTGTTTCTATATCTTACATGATTTGAAATAGAGAATTATGCCAGGCACTGTGGCTTAAACCCGTAATCCCAGTGCTTTGGGAGGCTGAGGTGGGAGGATCACTTGAGGCCAGGAGTTCAAGACCAGCCTGGGCAACATAGTGTGAGAGGCCCTGTCTCTAAAAAAAAGTTAAAAAAGTAGCAGGGGATGGTGGCATGCGCCATAGTTCTAGCTACTTGGTAAGTTGAGGCAGGAGGATGGCTTAAGCCCAGGAGTTGGATGCTACAGTGAACTAAGATCACGCCACTGCACTCCAGCCTGGGCATTAAGTTATACATAGTCTCCGTAGTTTCCATTTGATTGTATTTGTTAAATAGTAGAGGAAGCTGAAGGAAGGTAAAGCCAATTATGTACTTTTAAAAGTGGCCGACTTTTGAGTTTTCATGTTAAAGAAGGGGGAAAAAATATTAGGTCATTAAATATGAAATGCCCAATTTTGAATCAAAAGTGTAGTTTATGTGAAACAAGAAGCAGTACAATTAATCAAAGTATGTGCCTAAACTATTGACACATAAACAGTAGCCTGTTTATGCCAGCAGCGAAGAAGCCTGGAGAGCAAGTGGTGATGAAATCATGAAAGGCATTTTCCACAGCTTGTTGAGAATTGAATATTTTTCCTTGCAATGGTCCAAAGCCTGTAAGAAATGATAGTCGGTTGGTGTAAGGTCTGGTGAATACGGTGGATGACAGAGAGTTTCCAAGTCCAGCCTCTGTACTTTGAGCAACATTGTTTGTGTGACATGTGGTCAAGTGTTGTCTTCCAAGGGGATTGGCCTGTCTCTATGAACCAGTCTTGGCTGCTTTATCACAAGCATTCTCATCATTTCATCCAATTGGTTGCAATAGACATCCACTGTAATGGATTGACCAGGTTTCATGAAGCCGTAGTGGATAATACCAGCGCTGGACCATGACACACCATTAGCTTTTTTTGATGAATATTCGGTTTTGGACTTGTTTTGTCACTTTGTCTTTATCCAACCGTTGTGCTGAATGCTTGAGATTGTCAAAAAGAATCCATCTTTCATCGCACATGTAGATGAAATGCGGGGTAGAAATGGTTCATCTTTATGTTGTGACAGCAAGGAACGACAAGCTTCAAGATGATTTCTCTTCTGACGCTCATTTAATTCATGCGGAACCCATGTACCCAGCTTCTTTACCTTGCCCATTTGTTTCAAATGGTCCAATATTATTGGAATAGTAACGTCAAACTTTGCTGCTAATTCACAGGTAAGTTGAGATGGATTCGCTTCCAATATAGCTTTCAGCTTATCATTATCCACCTTGGTCTCAGGTCGCCCGTGTGGCCCATTTTCAAGATTAAAATCACCAGACCGGAACTTCTCAAACCATCAACCTACTGTGTGTTCACTAACCACATCCTTCCCAAACACTTCATTGACATTTCCAGCTGTCTGTGCTGCATTGGTTCCACGACGGAACTCATATTTGAAAATAACACAAATTTTTGATTATCCATGCTTTCAGAAAAATTGCTCTAAGAAAAATGTGAAAGATAATCACAAGCCAAAACATGCGTTTTAAAGACTGAGGTTGTACCTTCACAATAAATATAAAACAAGACGTGTCTAAGAGAAACATCAGTGATATCAACAGTCAAACTTAGTATTTATGGAAATCGGACATTTCATACTTAATAAAGATATTCCTGCTATTTTCAGGTTTTTAAAAAAATTTTTTTTTTCAGACAAGTCTTGCCCTGTTGCCCAGGCTGGAGTATTATGGCATCATCATAGTTCAGTGCAACTTAAAACTCCTGGGCTCAAGCCATCCTCCTGAGTAGCTGGGACTTACAGGCATGCACCACCACACTGACTAATTTTAACATTTTTCGTAGAGATAGTTCTTGCCATGTTGCTCAGGCTGGTCTCGAACTCCTGGGCTCAAGTGATCCTCCTGCCTCGGCCTCCCGAAGTGCTGGCATTATAGGTATGAGACACTGTGCCCAGCACTCAGATTTTACTTTATTGTGCTTTTACTTGATATAGAAATTTATAATACTTCAAGTAAAGCTATTATACTCTGTGAAAAGTTGTGCTGCAAATTTAACAAGAGTCCTCTCCCTATTTATCTCTACTCTTCCTGCCTCTGCTCACATTTAGTACTCTGCATTGTGTCTCTTCCTCCTATATCGTCTCTCAGGCTATGGATGCAAAATGTCATTTTATTTACAGTATTATTTTTTCTTTTTGTTAACCACAGAGTTTCAGGAAAAAAGTGTCACTTTATTTTATCCTTTTAAAATATCTGTTGCCCTAGGAAATAATTTAGTGTGTTTCGGTGATGGTGGGACTATAGGCTGCAGTTAGGAACAGTGTGCTGCAAGGTGAGACAAGTAAGACTATTCTTGTTAGATGATTTTGTGATAACTATTAGTGGGAGTTAGATTGACTGTTAGGAACAGACTCAAGATTATTGTTCCATCTTTGTAGTCTATGCAGAGGCAGCAAAATGTATAAAATGATGAAGGAAGGAAAAGCAACGACAAATCATTCACGGTGGCTAGAGTAAGTCCTCAGGGTAGAGGTTGAAAATGCATTCAACAGAGAGAGGCAGAGCTTGATCATGTGTGTCCGGCTAAAGTATTTGGCTTTTAACCTGATAGAGAAAAAGAGTAATAGATTCCAAATGGAGTAGATTCTAATAGTTCCCACAATGGAAATAGTGAATTTTTTTGGATTGTAAAGGGAATATGTGCTTATTGTAAAATGCAGAGAAACAATACAAAAACAGGCAGCAAAAGGCCCCTATGATCCTATTCACTAGGGATAACCATTATTGTGTAAGTTTGCTATATAGCTTTTATGGAGGGGAATTCTATGATCAGTTTTGCAACAGTGTGGATGGTGGAGAGGACAAAAGGGGGATGAGAGTGGAAGTAGGAGGCTGTTAGTGAGGTCCAGATGAGAAATGATGAGGACCTGTTCCTTAGCGTCTACTGTAGGTTAGAAAGGGGCGGGTTTGGGGAAGAGTTCAAGGGATGTTTAGGAGCTAGTATTCAATGACCAGTTGGAGTGGGGTGAAGGGCAGACAAGTGACCATGATGGTAGTTGAGTGGATTTCCCAGAGTCTGGGACCAAATTGTGACATCATTTGGGCATAAAAAGGAAAAATAGCAACAGCATAATTTCAGAGTGGAGAGTCTATTCGTTTGCATTGTGTATTTTCCTCCTGTGTTTTCAGGTTTATTTAGAAGGGGAGGGTAGAAGTAAGAATTCAGTTTTGTTTCAACAGATAAACACTTACTAATTATGTTTCTCCCTTGTATTTGTTAAGGATAGCAGGTTCCTTTGAGAAGTTGCTTCTGTTTTGGTGTATAATTGTAGCATCAGCTTTTACACTTTCACAAAGTTCATGTTGGAATTAAAAAATTTTTATTCTAGGGATATGGGATCAAGGTGGGGTAAGGGAGCCACTTGGGCAAATTATTGGCAGAGGTTCTTTGAATTAAGAGCTGACTGGATCTCAGTAGGATCTGGCTTTTACTAGGTTCTACTATATTTCTCACCACTGGGAGCAGGGCTATAGCATTTACATCGTAAAACCATGCTCTAGGCTGGGTGTGGTGGCTCACGCCTGTAATCCTAGCATTCTGGGAGGCCGAGGCGGGCAGATTGTTTGAGCTCAGGAGTTCGAGACCATCCTGAGCAAGAGCGAGACCCCGTCTCTACTAAAAATAGAAAGAAATTAATCAGACAACTAAAAATATATAGAAAAAATTAGCCAGGCATGGTGGCGCATGCCTGTAGTCCCAGCTATTCGGGAGGCTGAGGCAGTAGGATCGCTTCAACCCAGGAGTTTGAGGTTGCTGTGAGCTAGGCTGACGCCACAGCACTCTAGCCCGGGCAACACAGTGAGACTCTGTCTCAAAAAAACAAACAAACAAACAAACAAAAAAAAAAACCATGCTCTATGTTATCTTCACAATAATGCAGTCTTGGCATAGACACTGAGTTAGGGGACACAGTGAAGGACCCTCAGTGTCCAGGTAACTAAAGATGATCAGCTGGTTAGTGGCTGGGGCTTATGGCACTAAGGTATTCATTCTTGGGTGAGAAAGACTTAGGTCACTAATGCCCACCTTTCTTGCTTACAGATAGGCTTAAACATGAACTTTCATATAGATAAAAATTTCTGTATTTAAAAGCATTTCCATAGCAGGAAATTTCACACTTACTTTTGGTGGTTCATCTTTGCATTGAATAATCCTCACCGTTGGGGCATTTTTTATTCCGTCTAATTGAAATGCCTTGTGCCACTATTTCAGGGCATTTCTTTCTTTCTGTTTTTGAGGCAGTCTTGCTCTGTTGCCCCAGGTACAGTGCAGTGGTGTGGCATTGTCATAGCTCACTGCAACCTCAAATTCCTGGGCTCAAGTGATCCTCCTGCCTTAGCCTCTGGAGTAGCTGGGGTTACAGGTATATGCCATCATGCCTGGCTAATTTTTCTATGTTTAGTAGAGATGGGATCTTGCTCTTGCTCGGGCTGGTCTCGAACTCCCAAGCTCAAGCGATCCTCCTGCCTGGGCCTCCCAGAGTGCTAGGATTACAGGTGTGAGCCACCACGTCTGGCCGTCAGGGCATAGCTTGTTTAGTTATATCCTTTTTCATGAACCTGTTATAAAGAGTTGCCTGGATATACATGCACTGTCGTAGTAATACATTTTTTCCTTTGAGGTTTGAGAAGATCTGAGTAAGGACTATTGAAATACAGCAGTCACAGAATTAAATTAACTTTTTAATTAAGTTAATTTAGGTTACTATCTTGTTTAGCTTCTTTATTATTATTACTATTTTTACTCTTCTTTTAATGCATGTTGTTACTTTTCATTCTAAATATTATGTGGTGAGAAATAGGCTTTTCCTAGGCTTACTAATTGGAATTTTGTAATAGATACATAGAATTCAGGAGAGACAGTATCCCTGCAATGCTTTTTCCTACTTATACTAGAAGAAATTAAAGAAGATCCTGAGAAAGGTACATCCTGAAGTTTTGGTGCTGGTTTTTGTTTATGCTTTAAAATTTATTTCAGAAAGTTTGAATTTCATTTCTATCAGTTGTGCGTTCTATTCTCCCCTCCCTTCCCCTCCCTTCCTCCCATAAAAGACCTTCATTCCTTCTACCTGCTTCACTGTGCTTTGGCATAGCTTCCATTACCTTACAGTCCAAAATGACTGCTGGAGTGCCATCCCCTTGTACAAGTTACAAGTACACTTCCAGCTAAGTTCCCTTTAAGTAGCTTTCTGGGAAGTCCCATCCAATGACTTTCACATCTATCTCATTGACCAGTCCTAGCAGCAAAATAAGGCTGGAGAGGGTACACCTCTTTACCTGGGTGCGTGCTGCCTGGAATAAAACCATTGTCTGTTTCAAAGGAAGAATGGGAGAATGGGTGTGTACTAGGCAGCCAGCAGTGTCTGCCACAAAGAGCATGGAGAATGGAGGTAGGGAGAACAATTTAGTATAGGTTACCTATGTGGTAATACATGTGATCTCTTGGTAAAAGAGAGATTGTTTATAGTCTTGAAATCAAGAAAGTAACTCTGTGGTTAACTCTGAGTAGAAAGCTATTCTGCTGGGAGACCTAGAGGACTGAAGCAGTTATTTTGGTACCATAACTCTTCATAAAGTTCATGAAGCCAAAATTATGCTTTAATTATTTTAACCTTTGAGTTAAAAAAAAAAACTTTCCAATTAAACTTCTAGTGAAATTAAATATTTCAGTGCTAAAGGGGATTAACATTTGTAAGAATGGCTTTAATAGGACTTTTTTTTTTTTTTTTTTTTTTTTTTGAGACAGAGTCTCACTCTGTTGCCCGGGCTAGAGTGCCGTGGCGTCAGCCTAGCTCACAGCAACCTCAAACTCCTGGGCTCAAGCAATCCTCCTGCCTCAGCCTCCCGAGGAGCTGGGACTACAGGCATGCGCCACCACATCTGGCTAATTTTTAATATATATTTTTAGTTGTCTGGCAAATTTCTTTCTATTTTTAGTAGAGACAGGGTCTCACTCTTGCTCAGGCTGGCCTTGAACTCCTGAGCTTAAACGATCCACCCGCCTCGGCCTCCCAGAACACTAGGATTACAGGCGTGAGCTACCGTGCCCGGCCGTGATAGGACTTTTTTAAAAAAAAGTATATAGTATGATTTTTTTCCATGTGACAATATACATTTAAAAGGGGTTTACGGTGATCTTCTGGGAGATGAAATAATGGATTATTTTTCATACTTCCCTTTTTAGATTTTCTATACTTAGCATATATTACTTTTTTAAAAAATTGTGTTAAAATACACATAAAATTTACCATCTTAACCATTTTTTTAGAGACAAAGTCTCAGTGCATCTTAATCATTTTTAAGTGTACATACAGTTCAGTGGCATTAAGTACATTCATATTGTCGTGTTGCTGTCACCACCATCCATCCACAGAACCCTTTTCATCTTACAAATCTGAAACTCTTTACCTGTTAAAGAATAAGTCCTTATTTCTCCCTTTTCCCGGGGCCCTGCCAACCACCATTCTACTTTCTGTCTCTATGGATTTGACTACTGTGGGTACCTCATGTACATGGGATCTACAGTTTTTGTCCTTCTGTGACTCGCTTATTTCACCTAGCATAATGTCTTCAGGGTTGCTGGAGCATTCATGTTGTAGCATGTGTTAGAATTTTCTTCCTTTTTACGGCTAAGTAATATTCCATTCTATGTACATACTATGTTTAGTTTATTCACTAATGGACACTTGGATGGCTTCCACCTTTTGGTTATTGAGAATAATGGTGCTATGAACATGGGTGTACAAATATCTCTTTGAGTCCTGCTTTCAGTTCTTTTGCCTACATACCCAGATGTGGAACTGTTGGGTCCGCATGGTAATTCTATGCTTAATTTTTTGAGGAACTCCCATACTATTTTTTATAGCAAGTGTATCATTTTACATTCCCACCCACAGTACACAAGAGTTCTGATTTTTCCCTATCCTCGCCAACACCTGTTATTTTCTGTTTCTTTCTTTTGTTTTTTTGATAGTAGCCATTGTAATGGGTGTGAGATGGTATCTCATTGTATTGAGTTTTAAAGAAAAGTTTATAAAATATTTGAGTTATGTAATTACATGACAAGTTCAAAAAACAAAATCACTCAATTTTGCTACTCTAATATTGTTATTTGGATATATGTTAATTCTTTTAGTATTTTTGTTTTTAAAAATTTCTATTTTTTCTTATAGTTTCATATCATAAGTGTTTCTCATTTTGTTACTATTTTATATAACATCATTATAATTTTCCAAGAAAATGTCGCAAATGGTGAAGACTATATAGCATGATTAAATACTTAAGAACACATATAATTGTTTGGCTTCCTACATATAGATAGGTGCCTGGTTTGTGTGATTTTACTTTCACGGATTGGATGATGTGGTGACTAAGAACATGGCTCTAGGAGTGGTCTGGGTTTGAATTGCCACTTCTGGCTGCATGCTTTCAGGCAAGTTTCTTAAATTCCCTGTGTCTCATTTCTCAGAGTTGTGAAGACCAAATGAGTTAATACTTATAGAGCTCTTACAACTGTACCTAGCACATCATGCATTCTATATAAACCTTTCCTGCTATTATTATTTTTTTGGGTGGGATTTTTATTTCTTCGGTTTTTATATGCAATATGCAAGTAATTACTGTGTTCCAAACATAGTATGTCAAAAGCACTTGGCTTAGAATGACGTAAGCATTGCCTTAGAGAAGAATGCAGTCTAGAGGGTTGTTTTGGTAACTAAGATACATCTGAAGCAGATAGTGCTGGGCAAATTGCTAAATTTGTAATTTTGTACAATCATCTCTTGGGGACTGCGTGCTGCCGGTAGCCATTTAGACTTGACACCTATTCTAGTTTCTTTTTACAAGCTCAGCCCTTTTGCTTTGCTTCTTTGGACTTCCTCACACAGCTTCCCAAATTCCTTGACTGGGTAAGGAATATTCCTTCTGGTTCTTAGTTAATGCCTTTTATTTAAAGTTGCTAATTTATGTCAAATGCACTGACTTAAATTTTTGCATAGTTCTATGATTTACAGCATTTTAAATATCTTACTTCATTTGATATTCAATGTAAATCTGGGAGATGGTGAAGGGGGTCCTCATTGAACAACTCTGGTTATACTGAGGTTGCGTGCCTGATGTCACAAAGCGATTGAGTGATCTAGCTTGAACTTAAACTCAAATCACCTGACTTCCAATGTTGTATAATACTGTGTTTGTTCTTTGACATATCATGTTTTAAGAGAATGCTTTGTTCCTTCTTTCCTAATTATGTGTAGATACTTTTAAAGATTTCTAAATAAATAAAATAATATGCCCCTCTTTTAAATTTAATAGCTGATAAAATTTATCTAATTCCTTTTTCTCATACACCAACTGTATTCTGTCGTCTTTATCCCTATCATTAGAAAAGAATGAAATAAAATCTGAGATCTAAATATTTTTCCTGATTAAATCCTGGATTTTTTACGTGAATATTTTTTGAAAAGCATTTTATGTTTCATGCTTATTTTTATTTTTAATATTGGAACAAGGTAGATTTCCCCCATATTGCCCTAGCATATAAAGTATCTTGCTCATTTCAACATTTACTATCAGAATTAAATTAAATCTGGCCATTGGAATACCTTTACAGTACTACTTTTCCCTTTTCCCCTCTACCTTTGTCCACTTCTAAGTCTATTTTTCATTGGTTTTCTCCTACTTTCTCAACAATTCCTGGTTCTAAGAAGAGAATGTACCTTGAGCTGTGGGGCCCACCACACTCCATTTCGTGAAGTGTGTTTTTCTGCTTAATTTTTTTTATATTCTTTATACAGTAGTCTCTCTTATCTGTGGTTTCACTTTCTTCAATTTTAGTTACCTTCCTGTAATCTGAAAATATTAAAAGAAAACTCCAGAAATGAACAGTTCATAAGTTTTAAATCGTGCGCCGTTCTAAGTAGTGCGATGAAATCTTGTGCTCCTCCAGCGCTGTGCCACTTGTCCTGCCTGGGACATGAATCGTCTCTTTGTTGTATCCATGCTGTAGGCACTACTTGCCCATCAGTCACTTAGTAGCTGTCTTGGTTATTAGATGGAAAAAAGGGTATATATAGGGTGTCTGGTAGTAGCCCAGGTTTCAGGTAGTCACTGGGGGTCTTGGAATGTATCCCCCATGGATAAGGAGGGGACTACTGTGTATGTACTGGCTCTCTCACATAATTTTAAAAATTGAATTGCTGCTTTCAGTGTATATGAAGTCTTACTTTATTGCTCTTTTAGTTTTTCCAGTAGTATAAATCATTTCTTTTGGTTAAGACTCAACTTTTGGTCTTTCATATAGTTGGCTGCATAATATATAATGAACTGTGAATGTTATTCATATATTATTGATTTGCTCATTGTCAAATCTAAAATCTGATTTCCATGGGAGATATGTAGACTTGTGATAGGCATTTGGCATTTTATGTTTTGGGCAGTGTAACTTTAAATCTACATAAACTTCTCTGCCTTTTGCCTCTGCTGTGTTCATAGATTCCAGGAGGGCTTCGTGTATGGACCTCAAGCGTTGGAGGTAGCAGACTTTTCAGCAGAAGGTAAAGCAGAGTGTTGCCTTCTGGTGTCATTGTGTGTGTGTGATGGGGTGGGTATGTGACAGGTGAGAGGTTTTTGCAGTTGTCATCACAAAATAATTTAAAATGATGCATTAAATGATTCACTTTCATAAAATTTAAAACCAAGATAATTACCTGCACAATTTTATTCAGTATTACTAAAATCCATAAAATATAGAAAACTTTAGGTAGAACTAAAGACTCCAAATTTCACTTTCTCTGCCATTAACAAAGAGTAGGAGTGATTAAGAAAAGAGAGCATTAGTATGATGTACAATATATACTGTATAATTTTCTCAGTGCTTCACTGTGATTTCTTCCTGGGAACTTGTCCAAGTCATTATTCATACGTTGTATTCTTCCCTGCTGTTCTTTTTACTGAAAGATTGCTTCACAATAAATAGAGAGGCAGCCTAATCCATGACTCATGGCTGGAGGATAGACATTTTTGCTATAGGTTCCATGTGCCAGAAATGTTAGTTTCCAATATGCTAATTACCTCTCTCTTCAGAACTTGTTAATATGCTCTTCTCTCAAGTTAATTCTTGTTTCAGTAGAGAAACAAACACATCCCACATACTTGTAAAATATGTTTTTATAGAGACCTTCTTAATGAGTTGCTTTTTAAGAAAATAATGTGACTAGAGAGCTGAAGTTCTGACATACGTATCTTTTCTGGGTGATGCTTCTTTGATTTTTTTTCCTTTCTTCCTCTTTTTTTCTGAGATGAGTTTTCTTCTGTTGCCTGAGCCAGAGTGCAGTAGCATCATAATAGCTCACTGCATCCTCAAACTCCTGGGCTCAAGCAATCCTCCTGCCCCACTCTCCCAAGTAGCTGGAACTACAGATGTGCACTACCACACCTGGCTAATTTTTCTATTTTTGGTGGAGATGGGGTCTAGCTCTTGCTCAGAATGGTTTGGAACTCCTGGCCTTAAGCAATCTGCCTTGGCCTCCGAAAGTGCTAGGATTGCAGGCATGAGCCACTGGGCTGACCTGATTTTTTTAAAAAAAAAATAGAAGCATTTTGCCATTTATGTGCCAGATATTATAGATATTATTTGCTGTGAATTTATGCAGCCATTTATGAACTTTCTTCAGGTATTTAAATAGGGGTTTTTATAAAAAAAGATCTATAGCAGCTAACATAATGTACTCTTAGACATAAAGTTAATAATGTCGAAATTTTCTTATGTCTTTTGGAAATTATATTTGTTTAGATATTAAGTGGTGGCACATTGTACCTTATATTCAGGATGTACCCCTTATATGAAGTCAGATAATATGTATTAAATCTCTACTGTGTGCCCAATACAGGATCACTCCATTTTACAGTTAATGGAGTTTTGCTGTTTAGCTAATCTGGCCGTGGCGTATTTTGTCACTAATTGAGAATAGATTATCCATATCAAGGCACAGATATAGAAGATTCCCCATCCAGCCCCCCCCCCCAGTCTGCCTCAGTTTTTATGAGAAAGATGAGACTAAATGGATGGTTATAAAAATATTTTTTAAAAATTAATTGACTTTATTTTTTAGAGCAGTTTTAAATTTATAGAAAAATTGAGTAGAAAGTACAGAGCGCCCATACACTCCCATATTGCCTTCCTCAATTTTCCCTATTATTAACATCTTGCTTTACTGTGATACATTCATTACAGTTGATGAGCCAATACTGTCACAGTATTATTAACTAAAGTCCATAGTTTGCATTAGGGTTTACTCTTTGTTTTGTATATTCTACAGGTTTTGACAAATGTCCAATGACATGTATTTGCCATTACAGTATCATGCAGAATAGTTCATTGCCCTAAACATCCCCTGTGCTCTACCTATTCATCCCTTGTTCCTTCCCTGCAAGCCCCTGACAAGCAATGATCTTTTTCTATCTCCATAGTTTTGCCTTTTCCAGAGTGTCATATAGTTGGAATCATATAGTATGTAGCATTTTCAGATTGGCTTCTTTCACTTAGTAACATTCATTTTAGTTTCCTCTATGTCTTTTCATGGCTTGAGAGCTCATTTCTTTTAGTGTTGAATAATATTCCATTGTCTGAACATGCGAAGTGTATTTATCCATTCACCTACTGGACGATATCTTGGTTGCTTCCAATTTTTGGCAATTATTAATAAAGCTGCTATAAACATTCATGTGTAGGTTTTTGTGTGGATGTAAGTTTTCAGCTCATTTGGGTAAATACCAAAGATTGCAGTTACTGGATCATATGGCAAGAGTATGTTTAGTTTTGACAGAAACCACCAAACTGTCTTCCAAAGTGGCTGTACCATTTTGCATTCCCACCAGCAATGAATGAGCATTCCTATTGCTCCATATACTTGTCAGCATTTGGTGGTGTCAGTGTTTTAGAATTTAGCTGTTCTAAGAGGCGTGTCGTGGTGTGTCGTTGTTTTAATTTGTAGCCCTTTAATGATATATATATATGTTGAGCATCTTTTCACATAGTTATTTTCCATCTGCATATCTTCTTTAGTTAGGTATCTGTTCAGATCCTTTGCTCATTTTTTAATAAGGTTGTCTGTTTTCTTATTGTTGAATTTTAAGAGTTCTTGGCATATTTTAGATACCAGTCCTTTATCAGATATTTGTTTTGTAAATATTTTCTCTCAGTCTACAGCTTGTCTTTTTAACTTTATTAAAAGTGTCTTTCACAGAGCAGAAGTTTTTATTTTTAGTCAAGTTCAACTTTTCAATTAAAAAAATTTTTAATTGATACATAATAATTGCATATATATGGGTAAATGTGGTATTTCTATATACATATACAGTGTGTAATGATCAAACCAGGGTAATGGGCATATCTATCATCTCAAACATTTATCATTTCTTTGTGTTGGGAACATTCAAAATCCTCTCTTCTAGTTATTTTGAAATACACAATAAATTATTCTTAACTATCGTCATCCTACTGTGCTATAGAATATTGGAACCTATTCCTCCTGTCATTTTGTACCCATTAATCAACTTCTCCATAAACCTCTCTCCCCCTACCCTTCCCAGTCCCTGGTAACTACTATTCTGTTCTGTACTTCTATGGGATCAACTTTCTTAGCTCCCACATATGAGTGAGAACATGTGATATTTGACTTTCTGTACCTGACTTATTTCATTTAACATAATGTCCTCCACACTCATCCATGCTGCTGCCAATAACAGGATTTCATTCTTTTTTGTGGCTGAATAATATCCCATTGTGCATATATGTATCACATTTTCTTTATTCATTCATCTGTTGATTCCCTATCTTGGCTATTGTGAATAATGCTATAATAAACAAGGGAATGCCGATATCTCTTTGACATACGGATTTTCTTTCTTTTGGGTGTATACCCAGTAGTGGGACTGCTGGATCATATGATATTTCTATTTTTAGTTTTTTGAGGAAACTTCATACTGTTTTTCATAATGGCTATATTAATTTACATTCCCACCAACCGTGTATAAGAGTTTCCCTTTGTCTGCATCTTTGCCAGCATTTGTAATTTTTTGTCTTTTTGATAATAGCTATTTTGAATGGATGAGGGAATATTACATTGTGGTTTTGATTTGCATTTCCCTGATGATTAGTGATGTTGAGCATTTTTTCATATACTTGTTGGTCATTTGTATGCTTTCTTTTGAGACATGTCTATTCAGATAATTTGCCTATTTTTATTTTTTTATTTTTTATTTTTTTTGAGACAGAGTCTTGCTCTGTTGCCCGGGCTAGAGTGCCGTGGCGTCAGCCTAGCTCACAGCAACCTCAAATTCCTGGGCTCAAGCGATCCTTCTGCTTCAGCCTCCCGAGTAGCTGGGACTACAGGCATGTGCCACCATGCCCGGCTAATTTTTATATATATATTTTTAGTTGTCCAGATCATTTCTTTCTATTTTTGGTAGAGACAGGGTCTCGCTCTTGCTCAGGCTGGTCTCGAACTCCTGACCTTGAGCAATCCTCCCGCCTCGGCCTCCCAGAGTGCTAGGATTACAGGCATGAGCCACCACGCCTGGCCAATTTGCCTGTTTTTAAATTGGATTTTTTGGGGGAGTGTTAACTTGTTTGAGTTCCTTTTATGTTTTGGATATGAATCCCTTGTCAGATGGATGGTTTGCAAATATTTTCTCCCATTGTTTAGGTTGTCTCTTCACTCTGTTGATTATTGCCTTTGCTGTACAGAAGCTTTTTAGTTTGATAAAATCCCATTTGTTTATTTTTGGTTTTGTTACCTATGCTTTCGAGTTCTTATCCAAAAAGTTTTTTCCCAGACCAATGTCCTGAAGCATTTCCCCTGTTTTCTTCTATTGGTTTTGGGTCTTACCTTTAAGTAATTCATTTTGAGCTTTTAGTCCATTTTGAGCTTTTTTTTTTTTTTTTTCCTCCTGCAGACAGGGTCTCTCTCTGTTGCCCAGGCTAGAGTGTAGTGGCGTCATCATAGCTCACTGAAACCTCAAACTCCTGGGCTCAAGTGATCCTCCTGCCTCAGCCTCCTGAGTAGCTGGGAGTACAGGTATGTGCCACCATGCCCGCCTAATTTTTCTATTTTTTGTAGAGACAGGGATCTCACTCTCACTCAGGTTGGTCTTGAATTTCTGGCCTCAAGCGATCCTCCTATCTTGGCCACCTCCCAAAGTGCTAGGACTACAGGCTTGAGCACCTGGCCCCATTTTGAGTTGATTTTTGTATATGATGAGAGATAGGGCACGAATTTCATTCTCCTAATCTGTGCCTTATCGTTTTATTTTTTTAAAAATGTCTTTCACAAAGCAGAAGTTATTAGTTTGAGTCAAGTCCAAATTCCCAATTTAAAAAAAAAATGAATTATGTTTTAGTATTGTATCCAAAAGTCATCCCCAAATCCAAGATTATCTAGGTTTTCTTCTGTGTTATCTTCTAAGAGTTTTATAGTTTTTTATTTTATATATGTCAGTAATCTATTTTGAGTTAATTTTTGTGAAGAGTGTAAGGTCTGTGTCTGGATTCACTTTTTTGCATGTGAATGTCCAGCCGTTCCAGCACCATTTGCTGAAATAACTCCTTTCTCCATTGCTTCTTTCTCAATGAGCAGTCGAGTATATTTGTGTGGGTCTCCTCCTGAGCTCTCTATTCTGTTCCGTTGATCCATTTGTCTTTTCTTCCACTAGTACCACACTCTCTTGATTACTGTAGCTTTATAGTAAGTCTTTGGAGTCAGGTAGTGTCAGTCTTCCAATTTTGTTGTTCTCCTTCAATATTGTGTTGGCTATTGTGGATCTTTTGTCTTTCCATATCAACTTTAGGATCAAGTTTATTGATGCCCACAAAATAACTGGCTGGGATTTTGATTGGGACTGTGTAGAATCTATAGATCAAGGTAGGAAGAATTGACATCTTGACAACATTGAGTCTTCTTAGCTATATACATGGAATATCTCTCTATTTATATCTTTATTTTTTATTTTTATTTATTTAATTATTTTTTTGAGACAGTGTCTCGTTCTGTTGCCTGGGCTAGAGTGCCATGGCGTCAGCCTTGCTCACAGCAACCTCAAACTTGTGGGCTCAAGTGATCCTCCTGCCTCAGCCTCCTAAGTAGCTGGGACTACAGGCATGTGCCACCATGCCCGGCTAATTTTTTCTATATATATTTTTAGTTGTTCAGCTAATTTCTATTTTTTTTGTAGAGATGGAGTCTTGCTCTTGCTCAGGCTGGTCTTGAACTCCTGAGCTCAAACGATCCTCGCGCCTCGGCCTCTCAGAGTGCTAGGATTACAGGCGTGAGCCACCGTGCCCGGCCAATTTATATCTTTTTTATTTCTTTTATCAGAGTTTTATTGTTTTCCTTATATACGTCTTGTACATATTTTTGTTGATTTCTACCTAAGTATTTCTTTTTTGGGGGTGCTAAGGTAAATGATATTTCGTTTTTAATTTCCAATTCTTATGTTTCTTTGCTGGTATATAAGAAAGCAATTGACTTTAAAAAATTTTTGAAATTTTTTAGTTTTTACTTTTTAATTATTATGGGTACAAAAGGGTTGTGTATCTTTTTTTTTTTTTTGAGACAGAGTCTCACTCTGTTGCCCTGGCTAGAGTGCCGTGGTGTCAGCCTAGCTCACAGCAACGTCAAACTCCTGGGCTCAAGCGATCCTCCTGCCTCAGCCTCCCAAGTAGCTGGGGCTACAGGCATGCGCCACCATGCCCGGCTAATTTTTTCCATATATTTTTAGTTGTCCAGCTAATTTCTTTCTATTTTTTTTTGGTAGAGACGGGGTCTCACTCTTGCTCAGGCTGGTCTCAAACTCTTGAGCTCAAACGATCCTCCTGTCTCGGCTTCCCAGAGTACTAGGATTACAGGCGTGAGCCACCACCATGCCCGGCCAGGTTGTATATCATTATAGGGTTCATGGATGTTTTGATACAGACATATAGTGTGAGTTAATCAAATCATGGTAATTAGGGTATCCATTACCTTAGACATTTATCACGTCTTTGTTTTAGGAACATTGCATTTCTACTCTTTTAGTTATTTTAAAATATACCCTAACTTATTGTTGATTATAGTCACTTTGTTGTACTATCAAATATTGTTCATTGTATCTAACTAACTATTTATTTGCACCCATTAACCATCCCTACTTTATTGCAATTGATTTTTTTATATTAACCTTTTATCCTGCAATCTTGCTATAATTATTAGTTCCAAGAGTTTCTTTGTTCATTCTTTGGGATTTTCTCCATAAACAATCATGTCATTTGCTAACAGAGTTTTATTTCTTCCTTCCCAATCTGTATACCTTTTCTTTTTTTTTCTTGTCTTTTGTTAGCTAGGACTTCCAGTATGAAGTTGATTAGGAGTGGTGAAAACAGACATCTTTGGCTTGTTCCTGATTTTAGCAGGAAACCGTTTAGTTTCTCTTCATGAATTATGATAATCTCAATAGATCATCCTACTCAGTAGTACAAAAAAAATGTAAAAAACTGCTCAAAGGGGATCATAGGATGACTTCATTGCCGCCCTCCAACAATTTCTTCCCTTTGCCTCAACTTCTATGAAAAATATGGGATTAAATGGATGGTTACACAAGTAGTTTAAATGATGGGATCCAGGCAGTTTTTAATATAATATTATAGTTTCTATTTAGTAACTGTGTATTACTTTGTTCCTTTACTCTCTTGTGAACTTCTATAGGACAAAGACTGTATTGTAGTGCCCAATATGCATTACAGTACATATAGATATTTGTTGAATGAAAAATTTAATTCTGGACTTCTGTAAACCTCCATCTTATTAGAAAAGTCAGACAGCTAATGATGTCAGTCATCTAATCAATTAATCCATCAAATATTTGATTGTTAGCTGTAAGGTGTTATGTTGGCTACAAAGACACACATGATAATGATACCTCCTCTCTGGGAACTTATTACCTGTATAAGAAATATTAATTTCAAATACTGTGTTCCATTTTTACTGATATGTATTTGCCAACAACTCATATTTCTGTTATCCCTTCCTAAGCATTCTACTCGAAATGTCTTTGTGAACTTATTCTGCAGTCTCTAAAAAGTTTCAATTTTGATGTAGGAACTGACATTTACTGAGGCTATAGTAGGCGCTAGACACTGTGCTAGGTACTTTATATGTGTGATCTCATTTATCTTCAGAGTGATTGTGTAAGGTATTATTCCTAGTTTACAGATGCAAAAAACTGATGGTATGAGGGTATAAGTAACTTATTAGCTGTGTGACTTAGTGTAATAGGTATATGAGTCCATAGCCCAAGCTCTTTATATCACACGCTATGGAAAATTTGCCATGCAAAGTGGTAATGATGAATGTTGTGTGTATGGTGCAGACATGTGCTTGGTGAATGCAGAGAAGGCAGCTTTGACCTCAGGCTAGGGGGTTACAAAATTTCTGGAAAGCTTGACTTGATGAATAAGAGGAAAGGGGAAAAGAGAGATCAAGATCGATCAATATGAAGAAGACTGAGGGCCAAAAACAGTGAGTATTTTTTGATTGACAGCATAAAAATTTCTACTGTAGTAGTAAAATGCAATAGAAAAAAATTTGCCTTTTACTTTATTTATTTTTTAATTTAATTTTATTTTTAGAGATGAGGTTTTACTCTCTCATCCAGGCTAGAGTGTGGTAGTGTGCTTATAGCTCATTGTAACCTTGAATTCCTGGGCTCAAGTGATCCTCCTCCTCTGGCCTTTCAAAGTGCTGGGATTACAGGTGTGAACAACTATGCTCAGACAGCCTTTTATTTTATACAAGGAACTTTCTTTTCTATTTTTCTCTTAAACAAAATAATTTCTCCTTGATTTGCTTACAAGGTATTGAATGTGAGAGAGTAGATCACAGAATCATTGCATAACTTCCAAGTTACCAATCCTCAAACTCATCTTTTTTCACTGGGTCAGCACAATCAGTGCAGCGGTAATTGAGGGAGCAAAAGCCTGGGAAAAATGGAAGATGAAAGGAATCCTAAGAAAAGGAGTTTCCAAAAATCAAGTATTAATATATTTTATTTATCCTTTCTCCATATCTCAGTTGGTTAAGTACTCCACAAATACCCATTAATATGCTAAAGTCTGTGGAGTTACAAAGGCTCATAGGAGGCATCATTGCTTTCGGTGAACTTAGTGTTTTGTTGGGAAAGGGTAAAGTAAAATAACTAGAGACCACTTAGCAGTGTTGGGTACCAAATAATGTAGTATGCATTGTGAATACTGTGAGATCCTTTTCCTTAAATGATGTTCTGAAGTGTTCTGCCCTCTCTCCTTTTCTCATAACTTCAATATAACTCGTAACTAAATACTTTCACATCTCTAGCTTTAGCCCACATCACTCTTCTAAGCTACAGGTTTGTCCAAATGCCTTTTGGACATCTCCATTTAGACATCACCACAGTACTCTCAACTTCAGTTTATCTAAAACTTCCCCGTTCTGTTCTTTTTAACTCAATGAATGGTACCACTGTCACCCATTGTCCAAGCCAGAAACTCAGAATCATTCTTGCTGTTCTTTGTCTTGTTTCTTAACCACATGTTCTGTTGACATTATTTCCTAATTATCAAATCCATCTGCTGCTTTTTGTTCCCTCTGCTACCATCCTAATTTAGACTGTAGTTACCCCTCACTTAAATGACTACAAAGGCCCCCTAAGTAGTCTCCCTGTGCCATCTTCATACCTCCAAATTATTCACAAAAGCAGAGATTGCTTAAAATCTTT